>OX104063.1:111895417-112058205 GCA_944474145.2 Dicrocoelium dendriticum | reverse complement strand
ACTGAATATTCTTAAGGAGGAGCTTGATTCCGTTAAGGACTGGCTTGCTTCCGAAAAGGTATAGACGGGATTAAGGTATTCCAACTCACCTAAATCAATACACCCTACGTATATAGAGATATGTCCATTTGACACTAAGTATTACGGTAGTAGAATGTAAGCGTTTTAGTTCTGCCAGATGTGCCAATCTATCCAGGTTGTTGATAGTTTAGTCGTTCTAACCCGCAGGTATATATTGTCGACGGACGCAGTCGAGCAACTACTGAACTCCAAGGGTATACTTGTAGAAGTACAAGAAGATGCGTTTGTATCTAAGCGGATCCTTAGCAATTACTTATTCATGCCAAAGAGGATCAGACGTTCCAAGCTTATTTCAGCGTCTCAGTCTCTACACTGCCCAAGCCAGTTGGCTCCTACAAGTGGACAATCCGTTAACAGCTTATCTACTTTTACTTTCTCAAACGAGCTGCAGTCAGTAAATCGGTTGCCATACTTGCGACACAAAACGACAGCCAGTCAAAATTAAGAAACAAATGAAGATAAGTTGTGGTGTTTGCTGTCGGGAAACGCTAGAAAAGACACCTACGGCTACACTTACCGGACTTGACAAAACTGAGGTGTCGCACTTTGGATTGCTACCAGTGCTGCGTCTTGCAAACCCTCAGAAACCAAAATGATCTGGTGCTCTTAAGGTGATAACCACCAGTCGGAAGTCTTGTATGCATTAAAGTTCCCGCATTCAGATGCAATAAAAGTAGGGGTAAACTGCTAAACAATACAATTCAATGGACTCCATCTTTAATGCCATTGGCTGAATTCACTACACTGGAACCTCTTAAGTGTCACCCAAACTGCTTGCACTACAGCGAGTTTTGACTAATTCCAGTTACGCTGAATTTCGTGCAAAAGCCGGAGTACATTGTGCTGTGTGTGAATCCACTTCAGAATGCATGAAACGGAGTGTGCATACTACGGGATATTGCGTGCAAGGAACGTTTAATAGAGACGAACAACATAGATGAAACTCGAAAGAAGCATAATAAAACAGCCAATGTTAACGGTGTCGAGGAACCCAAAGCTTCCTCTTCCGAAGTAGGTCAGACACAGGACGGGGAGCAATGGACACACATCCGTGACGTCCTCTCTCATTCTGGAGAGCGTCGTTGCTATTGTACCGACAAGGAGTTTAGCGTCCTCGAATTAAAATGGTTTTGCTCCTAGGTTGTTGTTGTTGTTGTTGTTGTTGTTGTTGTTTTACCGTCTGAAATAATGATACAGACCCTTCCAAAGAACTGGATTAAGTTTCGAAACTTGCCGCCAACAGAAATTCACATGAAGACAGCAGGGACATGATCACAAACTACTTATAACACACTGGGAGTGGCAAAAGTTTTGAGAACGTCCGTTGTTGAGTCCAGCTCAGCGCCTAATCTAACAGCCCTCTTGGCATCCGAAGAAACCCGGTAAGATGCGAGTGACGCTCAGCGTCATCTTGACCTGGATTGGCTAGTGAACTAATGTATACCAACTCCATCTCGAGACACTGCGTCTACTCTAAACCGGCTAAGTTTCAAGCCCTTTTTCTATACCTTCTATCAATCTTCTAATACCTAAGACACTTTCTTTTTCTAAACCAAGGTACAAGACCATTTGAGCAAAATGAAAGAGATTCGGCTCTACCGGACATCGATGTCCTGGAACCATATAATGGTAACCGCGACATAGTTGAGCAAAGTTTACTGATGCCGAAATCCTACTACCTGGATGTCTGTTCTAGGCAATGATGGAACAAAAAGCGGGAGTAGAATACTGCACTATTACTGCAGTGGGCTAAACCTTGATCTCCTTGGTGACCTGGAGGTCCCAATTATTGACGCCCTTTTGTGTCGTGTTCACGTACGACATGGACACATGTCTATTGGTCATCATGTACTGTCGTTCACTTCAGCAATGGACAATCAGCTAATGTCCACTGTGAAATCGATCCACGCACAGTTACACAGTCACATTCTCCTTGTTGGTGACCAAGCTTCAAGGTCAAGAAAATTCGGATGATGACTTTCGGATGAACGTACAGGAGTTACTCAGGGAGTCCTAACTCTACGACCCCGTTAATTTCACCGCGATTCACGACCAAGAATGGAAGAATGGAACATCACTCCAGTTTACAAGGGAGTATGTTGCGCAAATTTTGCCAACTAACTCCCTACAACATTCATTCTGGTGCTATACAAAATCACTGAATCTGTTATTGCCGAAGCGCCCACAAATTACTTGAAAAATACAACATAGTATCAAACAGAATGGATTCCGCCAGAATCGGCCATGCATCATCAACCTGCTGTTTGCTCGCTTTAGTTGGATAGAAACCATCGACAGCAGTGGGGGAATGACGCGGTTTATCTGGACTTTTCAAAGGCGTTCAACCATCTGAATCACCATATTCTCATTCACATGCACCGGAGCTGTAGAATTTGGTGCTTTGCAGCTTATTGACTCAACGACATCCGAATAGAAATGTTCGCCGTGCCATTTCTAATCATATTCATGTTCAGTGCCGACAGCTACGGTGTTCACTACTTGGTCCACACCAGTTCCAGATTTACACAAATAATGTCGCGAAAATGATCCCTTCCAATGGCTGACGTTACGTTGATGATCTCAACTTATGGTGGACCATCAAAACGACGGGTGACCACGTGGAACTTCAGGATGACATGGATATGGTATACTAATGGGTGAATCAGAACCTGCTTTATTTCAATGCCACCAGATGTTATGTATTGAACAGATTTCTTTAATTAACTTGCGAGTAAAGTCTGGGGGCGAACTTGTACAGCGCGTTGCTAATTAATGTTGCGTAAGTGTGCCAGTACAGGAGGATGTTGGCTGTTCTCGTCAGGCCGAGAAAGCATCCAAAAAGACCAACGGACACCTTGGCCGTTTACGGAGGGAATTCGCATGTTTTGACCTTTCTATTTTCTCTAAGACGCTCAGCGTCTACATTAGATCCCATTTGGAATACGCTGTTAAGGCGTGGTAGCCCTGACACAAGTATGACCTCAACGCACTTAAAATACCACAGCGAATGGCGACCAAGTATGCAAAGGGTATTTTTCATCTCCCTTACCACCTGATTCGGAACACTATCAGGGTCTACAGTGGACAATATCGACAAAGAGCGTCGTAATCTGATAGTGGTATAATTGATCCTGAGAAATCCAAATCATCAATTTTGTCACCTTCTGAAGCTGAAGAATAAAATCGATCTGATAGGTCGCCAGCTAAAGCCGGTCATACAGTAGAGCCAGTAGGATTGCCGCCAGAATTTCTCTTCATCATATCTGTCCCAACTATGGTACGCCCCCACTAGTTTCGCTGATCCTTTCCCCACATTGACGGTGTTCAAAAGATGTGATGATGAACTCACATATTTATATTACGATATAAAATGCTTAATATTCGGGCGTCATTCTAATGCTATCACCCAGCCTTCTCGTTTTCATTACGCACGTTTCATTTCTTAGATGCTGCTACTGTACAATGTCATTAAACACACTCAAAATGGATTTAGGTTTCACATCGGTCCAAGAAAGCGACACAAGTATGAGCGTCGTAATTTTCACTTTATTTTATCTTACAGATCGCGCAAAAAATAACTGCTGCCATGTTATTTTTCGTGTGTACATTCAATTACCATTTTAAACCGTCTTATCTATCAAAGTAATGAAATAGGTTAACTACTGGACTAACGATTCTTTTATCATTCGCATTTTAGTCTTCAGCCTTCCTACGGGACTGGTCTGCCACTTGCTTTGAACCCGTGATAACTCATTGCTCATTCTTTATACAAATAAATTTAGTTCTGCTTCGAGTTGCCCAATGTCTGAAAGCTGCTATGCCATCAGATGAAATGAAGAAATGAATAAATGGGATGAGGAATGAAATGAAATAACCTAGTGATGCAGAAGCGGGGCGCTCTACACAAGCGTCTCCGTCCAACTACGTTTGCGGTTGTGTTAAAAACATTAAGTACAATACCCCCATTTACTAGGTTTTCCTGTGAGAGTATTTTGTTGCTTAAACAGGATAGAAACCTGAATCCAGTTCTGATTCAGTCACATTCTAAGTACTCTAGTGTTTATGAGATTTTATAAAGGTTTAAGTCAGGCGAGCTTGAGCAGCCGGTTGCTCAAAGTAAACCAATTGAGTTGTCCAATCGTCGCTTTATATGTGTCCGTGGATGAGTGATTAAAACAAAGTAAGCAGACGACTTTTGCTCTCTTCATTCTCAAACAACAGCCAGGTAAATTCACAACCATGGTAGTTGTTATGCTTTAGATAAGAGGGTTTTTTGGTATAAGCTGGAAGTTAGATTATATATACATATCACAGGCTTATCGCACGCATTATTTCCCATCGATTTCATCGGCTACTTCCAAATAGTTTGTACTGTCGTTGGAGATAACGATCGAGTGACATTACATTTATTACCATTTGGTTCTGTTCTGGTGACGTCATCATCGTTGGATTTGTTCTGTGCTGCCCCACAATGCGGTCCACCGACGTGTTTGTCACAGTCAACACTGTAGCTAAGGAAGACATAGCATTTGCTTTTAACTAGAAGCTTACTCAAAAAATGCGTCGGTCGAATGATGCTATTCTCGAAAATTATTCTGAACCACTGACCATTTTGCTTATAGAAAATATTACGAACTTTAAGTTCAACATGTTTGATTGGTGTCTATGATGCTGCTTAGCCAATGCAGTAATGTTCTGCCATGACTAATTGCACCATAAAGGCACCATTCCAAGATAAACCAACAATCTAGCAAATTGAGTGTTTGTATCTTGGTTTTGGGATGTTTTCGGATCGAAAGATTAGTGTGCACTTCACCGACATCTATCAAATCACACGAAACCTTACATCAAAGAGAATGGAACGTTCATGGATTCAAGTTTGAATAAACTGGTAGAAATATCTTCCGAGGACTCATCTCCTTGTTTCCTTTTGGTGTTTGAAAAAGGCTCCGGTGATCCGATCAATTTACAGGTTACATTGCCATTCACCCCGGAATCTTGATCCGACACAGAAAACACTGCAACCGCTCGACCCGGTTTTTCGTTTTCTGGCACCAGTGCATAGTTCGTCAGATATGCTGGCTCAAATTTTATTTCCGGCGCATGGTCGTTTTCGTCCAACACAAGAATTTCAACCACACACGTGGATACGCGCGACGGATGACCTTCGTCAGCAGCTTCGATAGTTAAATGAACCTGTGTGTTTGGAATATCAGAAAGCGTAATGTAACCATCTCATTTCCGTCATATATAACAACAACAGAAGAACAATTCGGGCACGTGACTCAGAGGACTGACCCATTCTTGTCAGCAACTCGTAATACGACACTTGGGTAACTGCTGTTGCACCAACTTTCGCTGTTCAATACAAAACACAAAAAGTCACTTTGAGAAAGGGCAAGGAGATTCCTCTTAATGAGGACGTGCAGCAACTAAAACATTCTTTCTACTCACAAACAGCATAAATGTAGCGCTCCTAGTTTAAAATACTATGGACACAGAGTCTAGTGAGAGAAAGTCACGACCTCGGAGGTTAGTCACTGTCATCTGCACTGGTAGCAACTTGTGTGGCACTGGAAGATAAGTAGTGCTTTATCCCAAATGATGGAGCTCAACTACCGTCCCCCATGGCTCAATGGCTTGAGCTGTTTGCTAGTTGGCGTCAGATTCTAGCGGTCATTGGTCTGAGCCCCCGTAAAGGGACTGAGGGAATGTACACCACTGACGAGCCCCAATAAGGGAAAACGCGCGTCTGGTGCTTTCGCAGATTGCAGCTTGTGCTAGGTAGCTCGTCAGCTCCTGGGAGGAATACATAAAAGTTACTAATACGGAATTGTTTGTATCCTCTAATCTGCTGTTTCCTAAAAGCGTTCCTTAGTTGGACAGAAGAGGCTGGTTACCCAACTGGATGAAAGTTGCTGTTGAAACGAAGTTATGCCTCACTAACCAAGTAGTACTTTCGGGGTTAGCTGTCTGTGCTTAAGCAAGACAAATAGCTATCCAGTTGTAATAGTGTGCAGAGAAATGAGTGCTGCTGTAGTTCTTTTCGAACAACACCGATGAAGTTGTATCCGCATGCTACAACTAGCGAATGGTAAAGCCAGTGTTAGTCAGTTGGTTAGTCAAACACAACACTGTATCCCAGCAGCTTGTTACATAGCGTGGTTATTCCGGCGAATTAGACGACCCACTTCGGTTGCTATTTAGACTCCTTCACCATCCCATTAGGAGCTTCATTAATCGAGCGACATTCATTAGTTTGAAATAACTAATCTCAGGCATGGTAAAAGCGATGGGGAAGCCGATGAGCAAGCATTTCCCTATTTTTGATTCATTAAATTGCGTTAAACATTTCTCAAAAGCACGTGACCAGGAGCAAGTCAACTTTTGTGCGTCTGAGATATGATCGTGAAACATGGTGGAAGTGTACCTGTCAACCAATCAAGTGACCAAGCTATATTAATAGAAGCCCCAAAAATGATGGGAAAACACATAGTCGTACCATCTTACCTTCTTATGTACTTCGTAATCGATTGTCCATTTGACATGTATCCATCCCGTTACACTGTCCACAGTAAACAAACGAATGTATTCCGTTTTGGTCAGTGAGCTAAAACGATACTTTATGATGCTATTGACGCCTTCGTCCACATCTACAGCCGAAACCTGTGTTGCAAATGAACGGGGATGTCATTGAGGATAGCATTCTAAGTCAGCTCGAAATAGGTAAGCGCAAATGGTAACTTGCATGTAGTCCGAAATAATGTGAACTAAGGTATTGGTACGCATTAAGTAACAGTACACACTACCTCTGGGTGAAAATTTCTTTGGAAAAAAGTAATAAGTTACCGATGACTGTGCTAAACTATAGGTTAGCAACCGGTGCATTCTAATGTCGTTGTTGAGTATCACTTCCGCTCAGATTTGCACAGAAACAATTTTTCAGGCCTATGCTGCTCTCAGTTCATTGAATGCTGAGCAACTTGTTTTGAAAGTCCAAATTAAAACTGTTGCATACGGCTGACTCGTCCTCTCCCATCCAGATTTCTATGACAACGAGAGCGGTTGTGTAAAATGGACGCAAGTGGATGTATATTTCCCCATTACTTATAGGATAGGATGGATTAGGTCCGCGTGTTTAAAAGTACTGAAAGGTTGAAGGAGACCACAATACAACTGATAAGAGGGGAATTTGTCTAGAGGATGTTCTGTTATCTTTTACTACTGCAGACCGCGGCCACTGTGTTAGTAAGCCCGAAGTTCATTGATGCAAATTCAGAAAAGAAAATGAAAACCTCAATTGCCAAGCACTTCAACTAATGGCCGTTTTTCACTCCACCGGTCGTGCCATAAATATTTCGCCGAAGCAAAAACCGGCCAAGGGAACATGAAAGGCCTCAAAACATCCAACCAAAGGAATGCATTACTGTTTGAACCATGGTCAGATATTTTATAACCAAAACTCAAATGCCTACGAGTAGGGCGTGAAAAATGAGCAGAAGCCACTAAAGGCGAACACAATTTTTCGATAGCAGTTTTGCAAACTAGCACAACTACATAAACTCAAATTAACCTGGAAGACTAATGAGATCGTTAGGAAGTGAAAGTTTTGCTTAGAAATTGTCTGTATATGATGTTAATCGGCTCAGTATCTCGGCAGGTACGTGGTCACCCTGTGTAGAGGTCACAAGTCGATCGGGCCAGCGAAGCCATAAGTGCTGTGTTAACCACTTTCGAATGCGCAGATTCGCTTAGTGCAGCTTAATTGTGATTCCATCAGCAGGTTCTATTATCTATCTGTGGGCATATCAAGCTCAACTTCTGGGGCCTTGTACACAATTTTGAATGACTAAGAATGAGTAGGGGGGATGTTACTAACATTTTACTTATTCGTCCCAGCTGCTTACAAGCCAGATATTTTAACCTCAATCCGGCAGTCACCAAACGACTGTTGTGCTCTTTTGGGGATCCTTAGTGAGGAAGTAGTCAGTAATCAACACAATCGCTTCCCAGTCTACAAATACTACGTGAACGTAGCTACTACGTTGTGGAAGTCGTTAGTTTGCAGGCCATTCGCTGCTCTCTGTATTGGTAGGGACCTGCATGGCAGTGTATGA
Source organism: Dicrocoelium dendriticum (assembly GCA_944474145.2). Lineage (NCBI taxonomy): Eukaryota > Metazoa > Platyhelminthes > Trematoda > Plagiorchiida > Dicrocoeliidae > Dicrocoelium > Dicrocoelium dendriticum. The sequence goes on along the minus strand of OX104063.1, from coordinate 112,050,007 downwards.
TAGGACGTGCTAAATCCCAGTTAATTTGCTAGCTAGGACGGTCTGTTTCCATTCTTCAAAGCCCAGTGGTTCTTAGCTGCAGACTAGATTTCGTAAAATGGTAGCGGCCATAGGTTGGATTCTCCGCAGGGGTCCGAAGGTACGTGTAAAACTGACGAGCCAGTATAAGGCGTACTGAAAATCTGGCGGACTACTAAACTACTTCTTGATCATCATCATCGTCATTATCATCATCATCATCATTATCATTATCATCATCATCATCAACATCATCATCATCATCATCATCATCATCGTCAACATCCTTGTCATCATCATCAGCAGCACCTTCATCATCATCATCGTCGTCGTCATCATCATCATCATCATCCTCATCAACATCATCATCATCATCCTCGTCATCGTCATCTTCTTCTTCAGCAGCAGGAGTATACACCTTAGGTGCGTGTGGTAATCACCTCAGCTATTGTGCCGCAATGCATAATACTAGAAGAAGTTCAATAAAGGCACGTCGGCAGGGTCCCCAGTACCGAAAGTACATCAAACCGAAGAGCTAACTGCCGGCTATCGTGCCGCAAAAAGAGTTGTATTACGCCTAGCGAATGAGATCGTGATTGGAGAGGGACTCTAAGCGGGATGGAGGTGGACAAAGAACGCACAACACAGACGCCATTAGGGCTGGTTCTTACCAATATAAGCAAGTGTGTTCCACCAAACTTGTTCATCATCCTTGGGACCCCAGCCAGGCAATCGGGATGCACCAACGGACGCCAACTTCGAAGTACAGGTTTGCATTTCGGTCGACAAAGTCATCGCTTGGCATCTGGCTGGCATGCGCAACACGTGGCCCAACCATCGGACCCTGGTGTGCGTTATAATGGTGCTCAGCGGCTCACTCGCTCTCCCTGCACCAAACACGCGACGCCGAACGCACTCATTGCTCAAGTGATGTTCCCACCAGACATGAGTTAAACTGAGAAGACAGCGATAATCGAAAGTGTCCAGCCACTTTATGTCTGTCGACCTCATGGGCCAGCTTTCCCAACCGTATAAGAGGGTTGAACGGACGGCTGCATTACACACTCTACCCTTCAGGGAGAAAGTGATGTCGCGTCTGCACCACAGGTGGCGGAGATTGACAAAATCACCTGGATCTTCTGCTATACGGTTCCTTATCTCTGCTTCGATCCCACGGGCGGTAATATAGCATCCCAGGTACTTGAATTCTTGAACGACTTCTAGCTGATCACCACCAAGCGTCAGCGTAATGGTGAGTAGTTGCCAAGCTTGGTGAAGAACTTTTCATTTCGATGGAGCAAAGCATAGCCCAAAACGATTGACAACCATTGCTAATCGGTCCAGTGAAGCCTGGCACGTTTGGGCGCTGTCACATTTGAGGGTAATGTCGTCCGCATAATCCAAGTCAGGAAGTCGCTCACCAGAAGTAGCTCCACACGTTCTAGGTCGTGTTCAGCGAACACTGTCTCCACGACTTCATCAATAACAAAGTTAAACAGTAGTGGTGACTGCGGACAACCTTCTGTCAGATCGTTGGCGATATTGAAGGGCGGCGGAGAGTTTGCCATTAGTCGTCACTTTGCCCGAACTATGCGCGTACAGCGTTTTGATAATCTTTACATATTTCTCGGGCACGGTTTGTCTCAGCAAACATTCCAAATGGCACATCGATTCACCGAATCGAAGGCACCTTTGAGGTTTCGAAACACGACTATGGTGGGTCGCCAATAAACATGGCGATGCTCCACCAATTGACTCAAGGTTAAGTGTGGTCGATACAGCCTCCATTTTGACGTAATCCGGCCTGCTCTTCGCGAATCTGGTCTTCACTTGCGCCAGTCAATCTGTGGAGAACGATGGATGCAAGTACTGTAGAGGCAGTTGAGAGCTACCTGAACTCCCTACGGTTGCCGCATTCCGAACTGGAGTCTCCCTTGCAAATTGGGACAATGACGGAGCGGCTCCAGTCTGTCGGGACAATTTCCTACTCCCAAAGTGCCATTAACAATTGGTGTAAATCGTCCATAAGAGCAGCTCCCCCGAATTTGTAGAGAGCTGGGGGAATTTTATCTGCACCAGCGGCCTTATGCAATTTTAACAGCGTGATCTCACGTTCGAATTCTGCGCGTGAGGGTGGATCGAAGGAGACGGCCCATAGAGAAGAGCACTCAATGCACGAAAGAGAAAGCAATAACTCAGATTGGTTAAACTGCCTTGAAAAGTGTTCGGCCCAACGTTCCAAGAGTTTTGACAGGCTGTGAATCGGCTGTCCACTCTCGCCGCACACTTTCTCGCCAACACCAGGTCACTTGATGCCTGTTTCCCGTATCAGACGGAATAACATACGATGATTACCCATGTCAGCGGCTGTTTCCATCTCCGATGCATGATGAGACCAATGGTCAATGGTATATTGCGAAGTTTGAAGTTTGGTGAGAAGGATACGATGATCCGACCGGTCGAATGCATTAATCAAGTTAAACCACATCAACTCCTGCACCAGCGTCCACCGTTTCGGTCCAGCTGTCTCGGGCTAACAATAGATTGGTTGTGCACGAACGAATTTGGCAGAAGCCGTGTTGCTTCTGAGCAATTTAACCAAAGCCGTCCAAATAAGACATGAGTACGTTCGCATTGATAGCCTACATAAATTTTGAAAGAACTAGCAATAGAATTACTGGTCGATAATTAGCTGGGTCGGAACGACTACTCCCTTTTTAAATGAATTATTCCGTGTTTCCACATTGCAGGAACGTGTCGCTCGTAAAGACAGCGCAGGATCGACCGCGCCAAAGGTTCAGTCAAAAGAGTAGCCGCCACAGCAAGCGTCTTTAGGCGGATGTCGTCAGTTCCCTGACAGGCGAGCAGGCGCATGGATAGCATATTTCCCATCACGATGTCTGCGGTGACATTTACATGAGTGAGTACTGTTATGACCACCATAGATTCCAAAAATTCAGGAGACCACAGGATGCAATGAAACGTTGGTGCATATTGTTGTTGCGGAACATTCGACGCTTCTTTAGCAGTCCGAGTTAGACCATCCGCTGTTTGGAGAGGTGTTCTTCGAAATCTGCTGAAGTGCAAAATCACTGGAATGCGCGTTCGTATCCTCGAGCATAGATGTATCGCGTTTTACATTGATGATTCTCTGGACCTCTGCAATGACTGCCTGCAGTGTGACGTCCGGGTCTCGCTCCAACAACCCAGGTATTTTGGTTCGGACCTCAGCATGCTTGGGACATTGGAGGCTGCATACCAGTATCAGGCACTCAACTTGGTCCTCAGTAAGTGACCTCAGCTTGTATTTCTGACAGTTTCGGTTCACTGTTGCTGCATGGGCAATAATACTTAACTGTCCCTTATGCGCGGGTTCAGGCAATTGTACCGATAATTGAAAAGTGATTCCTGATCGCCGAACATCTCCGTAAGTTGGGAAATGGTTCCATCAAAGTTGAAATCCTGAGCACTTTCTGGCAAAATGAAATTGATGTATCTGCCGTGCTCCACAGTTCCGAGTTTACGTAGCAGCAGCCATATGTTTGACGCATCATCAAGAATTACCAGCTCCGTCTTGAAAATATCTTCATAACAGCTGAACTATGCATCCGAAATCAGTCCTGAAGGGGGATCAAAAACAAACTCACTGACACTGTTGATTATTGCTTCAACTGAAGGCTTCTTAACATTGTGGACTGATGTAGACTTTAGCGATAGTGTTTAAGTGGAAGTTTCCATCATAGACAGCTTTGCCGCCTCGAGTTGCTGGTGCTATTGAATCAAAAGAGCTTTCAGCTCTTCTGCCGAGAGCGACATCTTGAATAACTCTACTCGCGTCGCCAAAAAGCCCTGTGGAGCTCTTAACCACACGTGGCGGATCCAAAGAGAACTTGGGAGCGAGGTACAAAAACACTTTCGGCTCAATGTAGACAGCTCAACACGAGGTCACAAGTAGAAGTTGTATAAGAACCGAATACTTCACGTCCGTCCAGACGCTGCCCTACCCATCGCAATGAGGCTGGAATTTACCGTGGTGCACTCCATTGAGCCATACTGGGGAGCGCTTTTTTGCACCTTCAGAGCCACTCATACAAGTCTTATCAACGGTTAGAAGCCAGACAAACTCAGTCTCCTGGTTCTTCAGGTTGGGGGTTGGAATGAGGTGACACCTTATTCCTTAAAACAAACTCCTTGTAGCCCAAAGTTAAACCCGCTGCCTTGCGGTCAGGCTTTTGAACCAATGGCTTTGGTTGAGAACCCTAATCGTTCTCCTGTCTAGGCCTGGGCAACCTGACAGTATCCTGGCTACGCAATACAATGAATTACTCTGCAAACCGTTTCCTGACGCTTTGGTCACCGCAGAGGATAATCGATGATGCCCTATCTGCTGCATCAAGCAGGGTGGATAGGGGTTTGGATGCTACTGCTTAAACCTTCCCGTCGTCTTATTCCCCCACTTACGATTTTACCGTCCCATCCCAAGCATTTTTATCCACCCTGTTTTCAACCAACCAATTCTTGCCTCTTGGCTGTACCCACGGACGCCGCGGAATTTTCTGCTACCACGCGCTGGATCCTGCTTTATCTCTGGAATTACTGTATTTTACGTGTGTTGCTGTGTTAGTTGTGCACCAAACATTTTAGTTTCGTGTGTTCATCAATCCGTGAAAGTTTCGTGGAATTCCGCTTTATATCTTCGAAGATCTCAGTGATTTACGGCTGTGCCCGTCATTTTGGAATTTGTGATCGAAATCTTGCTTGTCCTCGTGCTTGAAAAAATACAACAACTATGCCGAATGTCATGCAACAACGTATCTGCTCTTCATCTACTTGCGGCAAAGCACTTAAAATGGGTATAACGTGCCGAAACTGCAGTGGCTCGTTCCACCCGAGCTGTATAGGAAAGTCCGCCCAAGAAGCAAGACAAATAAACAAGGCAACTGACGCATTTTGGTTTTGTCCAACTTGCCAGTTAACTCCAGTGGTCGGTTGTTTATGTGAACTCATGGAAAGGTGCGATACTTTGAATGCGACAATCGCTTATTTGTTGAACGCCAGGCTTGCACCACCGGCCGCGAATATGGCCATGATTGTACCACAGTCGGTCAAAGAAAGCTCCACCTCGAGGCCGAAAAAAAGGGCTAGACGCTCAAGCCGCGCTGCAGCCTCAGTTTCTCCAAATCCCCTGCCTCATTCAACTCCCAAAAGCGGACGAACATCCAGAGTACTGATGTCCACACCTTTGAGTCACACGCCCCACCTCCATTCAACAGCAACCGCAGAAGCTCCGGGGCAAACCTCTTCCGCCGTGGAGAAAAGTCGGGCGTCGTACGCCTCAGTCGCCTCAATGCATACACCGGCTAAATTACCTCCGACTCCGGTGGCCTCAATAAGCAACAGTAAGTTGACCAGACTCCAACAACCAAACAAGCCGTTTAACACCGTGTCTTTAAGTCATGGCAAATCTGCATGCAACGCAAAGAGCCAAGGCGCGTTAACCGTTGTGTGTACAAATGTTCCTGAATCACAGGCGAGTACAATAAAGGGGAAGCTGTTGGATGATCGTAATCAGTGGAAGTCTATATGTACTGCGATTGGCATTTCGGTTGAACCTGCAATGCTGAGACGAGTCACACGTCATCCAAATTCAGCGCACTCCGGTGAACCCCGACTTCTCCGGGTGACACTAAACTCCACCAAGGACACAGAGGCAGTTCTACTATCGTCCAACAGGCTTCGTCATTCATCACTCGAGGCGCGCATACTTCCTGATATCCCCTGGAACGAACGTCCGAAAAAGATGAGCCACCGTGAGGAAGTTCGTAAAGCCGAGGCGAAACGGACGATAATTGTGTACGGGGTTCCTGAGCTCCAAAACTCAACCTCTGATGCAGCGGATGCACATGACCGGGGGCAATGGAGTTACATCCGCCACGAAATCTCTCTCAATAATATCATCGCTAAGCGGTTGACCAGGATTCCATTTTCACCCAAATACAAAGGGAACGGTCCCAGACTTATGAAGGTGGTGCTTCAATCTGAGTTTATGTTACCTCTCGCCTTGGAAAACTGGTCCAAATTCCGCGTGAAGCTGCCAGTGGAAATTCGGTTAAAGGCATCAGGTACGCTGCCACGGATTACCAACGACTCACGGGGAGCGATCAAATTGTTGAAGCATCCACTCATGCAACTTTGTGCAGGCGTAGATTTATCGACAACCGCAATATCCCACGAAACACGGCTGAACACGGGGGACCAACAGGGCCCGGAAAGCCGCGATCAGTCGTCTAACCGAAAGCAAACTCAAAGGCAAACGTCACCACTAAAAACGGTTAATGGCCGACCCGTTAACGGTCGGCACAAACTCCATTTCTACCACAACCTGTGCTAGCTCACTCTTGGTTACAAAAGCACTATCCTGCATGTATACTAATGCACAAGGCCTCATAAGTGTTGGTAGAACTCCGTCACCGTTTGGCTTCGGAGTCTCGAGACATCATAATGATCGCCGAAACCTGGCTGAGCGGCGAAATCACAGACGCTGAGATTGCCATACCGGGTATGTCACTTCTCCGGAACGACAGAACGGACAAGGGCGGTGGCGTGCTCATTTATTTCCGAACGAACCTTCGTTGTGAGCTCATAGACGATCCCCAGACTTGTGTCACCGACGTCCTTTGGTGCAAACTGTGGTTGGAACGCAACGACGTATGCCTTCTCTCTGTGGTTTACCGACCACCGAAATCCACTCCGGAAAGGGACAACAGACTTATCTCCGCTTTTCGCTCCGTGCTTAATCAGAAGTACAGCCACATCCTCGTTGCAGGTGATTTCAACACACATGACTTGGAAAATCCAGCATCCGAGACAGAAGTGTTCAAGGCATACTTGCAAGAGCTACTCTCTAGCACCTTCTTGTGTAACCACGTCACCGTTCCAACCAGGTTCAGAACAGGAAACAACCCATCGATATTAGATCTAGTGCTCACTAACGAAGAGCTCACGGTCGATGGACTAAAGGTGTGCATTCCTTTGGGCCGTAGCGATCACGTGACTTTGCAGTTCGATTACATCTGCTACGCCGAATATGCAGCTGCGGAGCTCGAAACGAGGCAATCTGTTATCCATTACCACGTTCTGTCTGCTTTAGTTGAGAATACCAGTTGGACGTTTCTAGCTAACTGCACCCCAGAACTAGCCTGGGAGACATTTGCGAACACCATCACGTCACTAGTCATAGAAGCCTCAACACCAAAAGTTTCCCAACATCCCCGCACAGCGAAATCATTCTTGCGAAGCCGGACGCGAAAATGCATGACTCTAAGGGATCGGGCATGGCGCATGTATAAAAGCAACCCCAGCGCAGAAAACTGGACGGAATACGTTTCGCATCGCAACTACTGTGTGCTTTTGGTTCGCGAAGACAAGAGAACGCATCAGCAGGAGCTAGCCAAACGATTCTGTTCGAACAAAAAGCTTCTTTACAAACATGTGAATGGACTTCGCAAGGTGCAACGGGGAATCGCACCACTTAATACGACCAATGGGTATACACATACTGCGAAGGAGGCGGCCAACGCATTACGGGCCCAGTACTCCCCAATCTTCCAAGGTGTACAAGCCTCGACGTATATTCCGCCACTAGTTACCCCACCGTCCGTTTTATCCAACGTCACGTTCACTGCAAAAATGGTGCTGCAAAAGCTGCTATCCTTGCGTCCACACAGCTCTCCCGGGGCCGATAACATTCACCCGAAAACCTTACAGGTAGCTGCCATCCACTTGGCCGAACCACTAGCTGCATTTTTTCAGCGCTGTTTCGATGAGAACATCGTACCTTCGAGGTGGAAACAAGGTGTAATAACGCCCATATACAAAGCAGGAAGTCGATCGGATCCTGCCAATTACCGCCCCGTAACGCTTCTGCCTGTGATCGCCAAAGTCATGGAAGCGGTGATAGCAGATGCGTTAATGGGATACTTGGAAAACTACGGCATAATTGCGCCAGAACAGCATGGGTTTCGTCAACATCGTTCATGTACGACGAATCTGCTGTTAGCTCGTGACAACTGGACCGAGACTGTCGATGAGGGAACAGGAGTCGATGTTGCATTCTTGGACTTTTCGAAAGTCTTCGATCGCCTGGATCATCGAATCCTGCTCATTAAACTCCAACAGTACGGTATCGGAGACCCGTTGTTAGGATGGATCGGTAACTTTCTCTCTGAACGGCAGTTAGTAGTTAGAGTTCGATCATCCTTTTCCGATCCGATTCGAGTGGGATGCGGCGTACTGCAGGGTTCGGTACTTGGGCCTCGTTTGTTCCTGCTTTTCATTAACGATCTAGTAAGAGTTATTACCTCGAAATTCTTACTCTTCGCGGACGACCTCAAGGTTTGGCGGGCGATAAAACGATCGGACGACCATGAAGTCCTACAGCGTGACTTGAATGAGGCCTGGAATTGGTCGGTGAGAAACGCCCTGCCGTTTAATGTGAACAAATGTCGCGTTGTTCATATCCGCCATCGACAAGTCCACGTCTACAAGCTTGGGGCACACGATCTGAAGACCACCACTCAGGAACGCGACTTGGGTGTGCTGGTACAGGAAGACCTCGAGTGTTCCAAACAGTCAGATTCCGCTTCTAAAAGGGGCAACTAGCACGTTGGACTCCTGCGAAGAGCATTCGGAATTTTGGATCCATCCATCTTCTCTTTGATGCTGAATGCCTACGTGCGTCCTCACGTCGAATATGCAATCCAGGCCTGGCAACCCTGGCTAAAACGTGACCTTGCATCGCTTGAGACCCCACAGCGTCGAGCAACGAAAATCGTCAAGGGCTTGCGCCACACTCCTTACCAGGAACGACTGGAGATGCTCGGAGTGTTCAGCGGACGGTACCGGCGACTTCGTGGAGACCTCATACTAGTGTACCAGATATTGAGCGATCCCAGTCACGTATGCCGCCACCTCTTGAAGCTCAGCCCGAACACTAACCTTCGCGGTAACAGTTTAAGGCTGAGCCAACAGTACAGTCGTCTAGACTGTCGGAGAACCTATTTCTCCCTCCGGGTCTGCGGACCCTGGAACGCCCTTCCAAACTCAGTTGTTTGTGCCCTCACATTAGATAGGTTTAAAAACGATTGGACGTCGCACTGAGCGCCCTGCGCTTTGTTTTATGAACGAAAACGCTTGTATATATTTAGGCTGACCAGCCTCTTTGGATTTATACCCCAACTTCGCGGTCGTAAATCTGTGCGAACCGGTGAGTACTCCATTTTTATTTGCTACCATCACCAACGATAACAATTTCTTAGCCAGTTTTGCGTCGTACCACTTTATCCCCCTAAAACTGTTATACTTCTACCTTTTATCTCACTGACACTCTTTACTTCAACCACTTATGTGGTTTGCCAATTTGTTAGTATTTCTATTGCCAACCTGCGGGACTCGTTAAGTGTATGCTTTTTTTACCCGTCATGTACCATTGTTCCATTGTTCCCACCTTCTTTGGCTGGTCTTTATCTTCTAGTTTCAACTTACATGTGAACGCATCGCGTCACTCCTCTCCTGTCGAAAAGCCCATGTCCAACCAAGAGGCCAAGCCCAGTTCATCAACCTCCATTTGGAGCTGTCGATCATCCTTCAGCTTGGCATGCCTCAATGTACGCACATTGTTACATATCGGTCAACAGGTATCATTTTCCCGAACATTGGAGACCCTCTCGATCGATATCTGCTGCTTATCGGAGACCCGCCTGCAAGACTCGAGCTCTGTGCTCACTTTGCGATCCCCTACTGTTGACACCAGCAGCACTTTCTCATTGCGCCTATCCGGTGACGATGCAGCTTTGAGCACCGGCCAACCCGGTGTTGATATTGCCCTGAGTCCCCGGGCTGAAGCTGCTCTGGTTGACTGGATTCCAAGCGGTAGCCGGATGTGTGCGGTCCGATTGGCTGCCTCGTTCAAAGCTTCCAAATCGCACAGGACGAACAGGTGTCTACACGTCATCGCTGCTTATGCACCCACAAACTCTGGCGATGACTCGGTAAAAGCCGACTTCTATCGCCAATTGATCGAGCTCATTCGCCACGGAAGAAGCTCGGACACTGTAGAGCTGGCTGGGGATCTGAACGCTCAAGTTGGAAAATTATCCACAGATGAACTGCATCTGGGCGGCCAACATGGTGTAGGCTCTCGTATTGATAACGGTGAGCGGTTATTTCATTTGTGTGAAGATGCTCGCTTATTTCTTGCGAGCACTAATTTCCGACGCAGCACCCGCCGGAGGGTGACTTGGCGCCCACCAGCCTCGAACCAGCCTTGGACGCAAATCGATCACATTGCGATAAGTTACCGATGTAGAGGCTGCGTCCAGAATTGTCGCTTGATTTGAAGCACAGGTGTAGACATCGACGACGCATTTGCATGTGTTGACCTAAGGATACGTTTTGGCCGACGACCAAGACGACGTTGTGAGCGCATTGCCAACAGACAACTGGCGAAACCAGATGTTCTGAATGCCCATCAAATTACGGTGTAATGCGAGTTGAGTAAGCGTTCACTGAATGCAGTTGAACCTCACTGGTCTCAGATCTACCAGTCCTTACTTGCAGCAGGAAAATCCTCATGTGGTAAGTCTAATCGCCAACATGGATCTTGGGTCTCTTCGCAGTCTCTGGAACTCATCGATGCTCGCTGGCATATTCCGACTGAAAGCAAACACAATGAAACTCGCAAAGAGCTACGGACCAAACTCCGTGCTAGTCTGAAAAGTGAGACCGCGAATGCTGGTGGTCTGATTGTGCATCAGAGATGGAAATGGCTGCTGCTCTCGGTAACCATAGTAAGTTATTACGGCTGCTACGGGAAACGGGCAGCAGGAGACCTGGTGTTAGTGAAACCATACGTGACGAGAGTGGACAGCCTATCCACAACTTGTCAAAATACTTGGAGCATTGTGCTGATCACTTTGAAAGGCAATTTAATCGGTCGAAATCGTAAGATTTCTCGCCGGCCACTGATCGCCCCACTCCCTGGGCTGTCCTTTTGGATCCACCCTCTGGCTAAGAAGTCGAACGTGAGATCGGACTGTTGAAGTTAAATAACGCCGCATGATCAGATGACCTACCTCCAGCCCTCTTCAAATTCGAGAGGCCTGCCACTGTAAGTGATTTATACGAGTTAATATACCTATTTACACGCATATTAGCGTATTGTACCAAGCTTTTAGCGTGGTTCATTTTCGAAATAGCGTGCGGTACTTTCAAGTTAGCGAGGCGGAGAACGCTGATTTGGCGTCCTTGACACTCTCATTGGTAAACTGTGGGAGCAGAAAACTGGCCCAACCGACTGGAGCCGCTCCGTCATAGTCCCAATTCTCAAGGGACGCTCACGATCGGAATGCTGTAACCATAGAGGAATCATGATGATCTCCATCGTCTGCAAATTGCTTGTCTCTGTCATCCTTCACAGACTGGCTGGCACTTGTAAAAGCCATATCCGTGAAGAGCAAGCAGGATTTCGTCGAGGTCGTGGCTGCATTGACCACTTCTTCATTTTGTGCCAGTTGTTGGCGCACGGTCACACATATTGGCGGCCCACCGTTGTCGTGTTCCTTGATATCAAAGGTACATTCGTTTCAGTGGATAGACGTGTACTTTGGGACTGTCTACTCAGGAAAGGTGTACCTGAGAAACATGTAAATATTATCAGATAATTATACGCGCGTAACATGGGCAGAGTGAGGGCTTACGGCAAGCTGTCTTCGCCCTTTCCTATCTCCAACGGTGTGAGACAAGGATGCCCGCTGTCACCTTTCCTCTTCAACTTCGCTATTGACGAAGTCATGGAAATCGCATTCACAGGACACAACTTAGAAGGTGTGGATCTGCTCCCAGAAGAACGACTTCTTGACTTAGAGTATGCTGAGGATATTGCCCTAATCTGTGACAGCTCCCAGACGTGCCAAGCGGCACTGGACAGATTAGCACTGGTTGTCAGCCGCTTTGGGCTTTGCTTCGCACAACCGAAGTTCAAAGCGTTCCTCCAAGATTAGCTTTGACCGCCTCCTTCGCTGGCCGTGGTTGGGGATCAGCTCCAAGTCGTTCAAAAATTCAACTACCTGGGAAGTTGCATCAGCGCCCGTGAGATTGAAGATGAGATCACGAACCCTATAGCAAAAGCTTGAGGAACTTTTGCTAACGTTCGCCACTTATGGCGCCGGCGCGAAATCACTCTCGCTTTGAAGGGTAGAGTGTACAATGCAGCAGTACGTTCGACCCTACTGTACGGTTGTAAAACCTGGCCCCTAAGATCGGCGGACTTTAAGAGGCTAGTTACTTTCGACCAACGGTGCCTTCGCAATTTACCTCACATCTGGTGGGAACATCGCGTGAGCAACGAGCTTGTTTGATGCCTTGTTTACGGCACAGGAAAAGTAGTTGAACCACTCAGCACCGTCATTTCACGCATCAGGCTCCGATGGCTGGGCCACGTGTTGCGCATGCCAGCCCACCGACTCCCGCGACGTGCGATGTTTGCCTTCCGGATGTGGATGGAAGAGGAGAAGAGGTGGCCAAGCGATGACTTGGTCAAGAAGAATGAAGGTCCTCAAATTCGAAGCTGGCCTCATTTGGAGCGTCTCGGCTTCCTGGTTGGGGTCCGGAAGATGATGAACACGTTTGGCTGGATACACTTTTGATATGGTTAAGAGCCGAACTCAGTAGCGTTCGTGTCGTGTTTCTTTGTCCCACTCATCCCACTCAGCCTCTCCTCCATCCACGATCTCCTTATTTAGCACCTTATAATGTTGCATAGTAAATTCTTCTTTTTTTTCTGCTGCATGGTAGACGACAGATAGCTCACCGTAACGAGGCCATCCGTTACCGGTAGCTCAGCTGGCTTGCACCTGTTGCATTTTATTCCCTTTTTTATTTTAGCTATTGCGGCACAGTAGCCGTGGTGTTTCCCACCTCTAGCTAACGTGTATAGTTGTGTGTGTGTGTGTGTGTATATGTTTGGAGAGGGGAAATTCAGTTTGCACCTTGCGGAGGCTCTTCACGTGCTTGTACAGAAGCTTAGGATTTGCAGTTAATCGCTCAGCTAACGCACGTTGATAAGCTACTTCGTCCGCGCGCACTAATTAAGTAGACTACATATGCCTTCCAGGTACGCGGACTCGGATCGGTTTTGTGGGTATACCATGCAACGTTGCGCATCACCATGCGTTTGCGTTTACCAAGGCATCGCGGTCTCTTCAGGTTAGCACGCCGTTTTTCCTCAAGAGGCTTAATCAACTGTGTCGACAATTACTGAAAAGCAGACACAGCCATTCACTGAGAAGGCAAGATTTGCAATTTACGATTCGGTTTACGAATGGTGTGTGGGTTAGCAATGGAGTCTGTAGCGAAAGTAGTGAGCTACCCCACCACCTTTGATTGTCCGATCATTTCGGACGACGGATATACCTGTTAGCACGACTTTGATGTCCATTATCACACAGAGCAGCCATGTTTCCGTAATAGTAATGAGGTCACATGCTGCTGACTCATATCGAAGTCTCAGTGCAGATAATTTGCTGAGTAACCTTTGGGCATTTATGTACATGCAGGAGTACTCTTGGAAAATAGAAGTGTGTTGGATGCGGTGAATGAAGCGCGTGTGTTTACCCCGACTGATGTAAGGTCAGCTCCTAAGCGCTTTTCGGATGGGTTGCAGGCTCTCGAGACGAATTTCTTAAGGTCAGATGCGCCGGACCCTCGTGGTCGTTATTGTTTTGCAATATCCCTTCAGATGTTATGAAGACCGTTGAAACGAATAAGAATCAAATGAGTTAAAACATCAGACGTGAGTAAAGTTCATAGGGTGAAGTCAAAACGTTTAGGTCATATAAATGACGTGGTCAAGTGCTTGGTTCACAAACGGTCAATGACATGTCAGTTGTATGTTTCTCAACAGGGGTTACTGTAATAGGGGGCCAGGGAAGAGAGAGAATTTGAACGAATTGTTTTGTGCACAAAAACAATAAGGAGGTGCTTCCACTTAGACCCATATTGGACACGTGTAACTCATCTTACCACGCAGCAGCAAAGTGGTATCTTAGGTTTAGAACTAGTGAGACAAGCTTTATTCGTGTATAGTCCCCGTGATGCTTTCAGCTTCCTGGACACGATAAAACATCTTAACCTAACCGAAAGAAAAATGTTTTCGTTGGACATCGTGTCGCTCTTCACTAATGTTCCTTTCGGAGAGACGATAGACTATTTATGCGACACCATTCGATTACATAGTTGAAAGTCTGTCTTTCGAACCATCGATTGAAACAGACACTGTTGCGGGCCCGTCAAATATCCCCGCAGAAACGCGCCAAAACTCCGGCAGAATGGCTGTGGGAAGCGAGGTCCAATTCCTCTCCATAACGTAGCAGTGTTCAGTCACTATGAGACGCGGCCCAACTGCGCACCTGTTGACAATGTTCTTCTACAAACCACCACCCCGTCGTGGTAGCTATCTTCCCTAACTTAATGACCCAAAGTATTGACTGTGACTTGTCCTTTGTTGATCGTAAAGGAGCCTTCAGAGGACCACCTGTCTTGCTTCCTCGTCGCCTTATTTGGGAGTTCATCAGTCATGTGCTTATGTGTGCGTCGATAGCCGGGCGGCGTTTGCGTCTAAGTCACTAGCGTGAGTCTACGGGAACCCCCTCTCATGTGCGTCCATTCCGACGGCTCAGCGTCTACCCGAATATATGCTGCTAGGATCGTTCTCACGTTCGCCCAATTTCCGTCTCACCAGCGCGTACCCCGGGCTAAGCTAACGCCGTCAGATCAACGCAAACCCGTTCGACTGACCAGCGTTCCAAGCCGTTACCGTAGGCGTGCTCCAACCGTGCCAGTGAGAATCGGATCAGGTGTCCCTCAATCGCAAAAGCTACTCATGTTGTGTACTAGCAACATATAATTCCAGTTTAATGGGGTAATATACAGACAAAAAGACGGAGTAGCGATGGTCTCACATCTCGGACCACTGCTGGCAGATGTATTCATGAGCAAAGTAGAAAACAACTACCTGAGCGGAGTCATTAACGTAGTACCTTATTATGGCCGATATGTGGATGACGTATGTTGTGTGACAGACAGTCAATGCTGCACAGAGCAACTTCTATCCCTTTTTAACTCAGCCCACGACAACGTTAAGTTTACCCTGGAATCTGAACGTCATGGTACCATGTCTTTCCTAGACGTCCAAGTTAACTGAAGATCAGATAGGTCGATCCAACGCAGGGTGCACAGAAAAGCCACGTGGAATGAGCAATACATACATTTTGCCAGCTTTGTCTCACTAAGTCAGAAGCGGCAATTGATTAGATGTTGAACTGAAAGGGAATAAGGATATGTAGTGAGGACACGCTTTTGGACGACCTGAATTTCTTAGATGGCCTTTTTGACAGAAACGCCTTTCAGGAAAAGTTTGTTAGGAGAAATATAGAGTGCCGAGAATTGTGAGCTAAAACCGATTCGGTAGAAAAGAAATTGGTTCATCTGTCGTTGCCGTTCAAAGGGGATGGAATAGCGCAGGCAACGTCTAGAAGGTTATCTGACACCATAAACCATGCGTACTACGCGGCCAACTTGGGGCTGAGATTTATTTCAGCACCAGTCGTAAGACTTCGACTCAAGGACAGACTTACTCTTTCAGGTACTTCTTTATGTGTATACTCCTTTACTTTTTCATGTCGAGCAAGTTATATCGGAAGAACAACCAGGAGGCTGTCTGAGAGAATCCGTGAGCATTGTCCGAGTTGGCTGTGCGCAGGTGGAACTAAAACAGTGAGGAGCGCCATGTTGGCACATCTAGTTGAATTTAACCATCAAATGGATAGGCACCAAAGTTTGCAGCCAATTTATCGCGTATCGGCATGCTACACACGACCGGGCAGATGTCGCCTATTAACAACAGCCGAAGCGATCGCCATCCGTCTCCAGAACCCGGACCTATGTACACAAAAAAATTCATTCGGATTCTCTCTCTTCCCTGGCCCCCTATTACAGTAACCCCTGTTGCGAAACACGCAACTGACATGTCACTGACCGTTTGTGTACCAATCACTTGGCCTTGTCATTTATATGACCTAAACCTTCTAATTTTACCCTTTAAACCTTACTCGCATCTGATGTTTTAACGCATTTTATTATTATTAGTTCTAGTGTACCTGCCTGACGAGATCCACCAAAAACGAGCTTGTTCGCTGACTCCTGTTCCGAGGACCTTTGAAACAGTCATTGCGTCGAATCCTGCAGAAAGGTGTTTTAATTGAGGTTGCCTCCAACACTGTGTCGTTAATAGACCGTGGTTGTGTTCCTGCTACTTTCAGACGACTTTCAGTTTGCAGCCTGCTAGGAAACAACCCAACTCTTTAGAATTGTTCGTGCCGGTTATTCAAACTGTAACACCAGTCTCAACAGCCTGGGACCACAACACTTGTAGTTAGATTACGCAGAGATCCTTATCAACGAGTTGGCGATGAAAGTTTGAGACATGGTCTCACGCATGTAGCACTATTGCTTCCAATCGTGCAATGGAGTATGGTCGAAGTAGGAATCAGCAAGGTTAGGAGTACCATGCGTAATCCCTGTTTGCTTAGATTCATTATTCCGGTTTCCTTCTCGATTACTGAGATTTGTTAAAGCTTCTTTCCACGGGATGTCATCTAGTATGCACACTCCACTTGAGGCGTTGCGAAGTCGTTTCGCAGACTACAGAACGGACTCTCTCTCTCATCCACTAAGTTTTGTGTTACACAAAGCAACCGGGGTTCACCGTAGTGTAATGAGTTTGGATGATGCGCGATGCCTTTCATTGCCTTGGGATCAGCATAGACATCGAGCGTCATACAGATGGAACTCCAATGATTTCGATCGTCCGTCAACTTACCCTTAATTGTCTTGGATTTGGATTCGGAGAAATTAGTGCACACTTTGCTATTAAATTTCGGAGTCTGCTTTTCATTGGTCGGCTAATAACTCTGGTGTTGCCATTTAGTGTAAATGACCACTGTCAGCGCTTAGCAATTCCACCCGTTATTTCTACCCAGGAGGTTGTCTCGCACTCCAGAACAACGGTTACAGGAATATATTATGGTTTTCAACCTGATCAATTCCAGCCCGTCCGCGCGCAATGTTTACCTTTTATAACGCACATAACTCAGTTTAGATATTTCGTACGCTTAACTTAGTTTCTGTTTAATTTAGTCGTTTTAATCTACAGTACACGGAATAATGGAGACAGGCCACACAACCTACATGCCTTTGCTTACCGCTAAGTAGTTCATCTAATCCAGCCATTAAAACAGTCTAAGCTATTGACCTTCAAATTGGTTGAATGAAAAAGACTAACCCTAGAAACGTTCTCCGTGTCCATCGCTCCTAACCTATCCGCCGGATTTCACAGTTGCTTGGACTTTGGGCGTGGACATGTGGATTAGGAACCCTAGCCCGAGATTTAGCGTTTTGTTCTTTGGAAAGCCTCTAGCATTAAGCCGCCTGGACATGTGCAGAACATTAATCTTACGTGCATTTCCCGAAATTCATCCTCGCCGCATTTAGGACAACCTCGGTTATTACGAGTAACATTTGGTAACACACGCGACCTAGAGGATGTGCTCCTGACAGGCCACAAGCTAACGAATTCCTCTCTCAGCGCCCGCATTTTCCCAGATAAACCATGGATAGAAAGACGAAAATGGAAATCCGACCCAGCCGCGTCACGACATGATGCGACGAAGAAAGTAGTGCTGGTGCACGGTGTTCCAGAACTTAACCATGGCGATATAAATGAACATTAGAAGCACGATATAGAAGAGTGGAGGTACGTAACGGAGCTCTACAACATACAAAATATCGTGACTTTCGATGTCACCCGTCTAGCGACCTCATTAAACTATCAGTGTAACGGGCCAAAAATTTTGAAAATCACCGTGGCTGCACCTGGGATGGTATCAACGGCCGTCCAAGCGTGGCACGACAACAGAAAACGTGAGCCACCTGAAGTACGTTTAAGACCGTTCCTAAACAAATCACGGGCCACAGATACAGACGAACCGGACTCGGTTGTTCCTAACTCAGGTCAGACAAATGTGCAAACGCCTGTGACAAAAAACATACGCAGACCAGCACAATCCGTGCCGGTCAACCACAACGAACCGAGCTCCTAATGTGTCAACAGATACAGTGCTGCTACACAAACGTTCAGGGGCTCATCTCTAAGCTACTTGAATTGCGCCATCGACATAACACAATCAGTTGGGATATCATAGCTGGAACTGAAACCTGGCTCTCCAATGACATGCTCGACATGGAAATCGAAATCAGTGGTATGTCAGTCATTCGCGATGATCGTCCATCTCGCGGTGCTGGCGTTGCTCTGTACTATCGGAATTGTCTGAGATATGAGGCTATTAACGAACGTCACCTTGCTGTCTCCGACGCTTTGTTTGGCCGAATGCAGCTAAATGGCCGAGGTGGTGAACCTTCGAAGAAGACGTGGGATGCTTGTCTGTTGGCAGTGGTCTACAGGCCACCGAACTCCACTGCAGACCGAAATGACATTCTGTTAAACGCGCTTCATTATGCAGTTTCTCAAAAGTACTCACATTGTCTAATCATTGGCGATTTTAATGTACCCTCAATTGTCTCAGCGACTTCTAGTGGTCCTTACTTCAAAGCAAAGATTCTCGAGTTTATGGATACAGCAGCTCTGTACAACCACGTGCACCGACCAACTGGACACCGCGGTTCAACTAAGCCATCGCTTCTGGATTTAATCCTAACCAACGAAGAGTTGATGATTGAGACAATTTCATACGATCCACCATTAGGCAACAGTGACCACTCAGTGTTAAATTTTGCCTATGTGTGTTACGCCAACACTATTGAAATCAGACATGAAAACCGACGAACTATAACCAACTATTCCGTGCTTCACAGCCTAGCGACAACCGTCAACTGGGACCTCAATCTACAGAGCACGGCAGACGACACGTGGAATGAACTAAAAGACAAAATTAGCTGTGTCACGCAAGCAGCCTCTAAAGTCATACCATTACGAGTGCCGCGCGGAACCAACACCTGGATCCGAAGCAGAACGCGTAAATGGATTAGCACCAGAGACGAGATCTGGAGACAATACGCGCTGAACAATTGCGACGCCACCTAGGAGAATTACAAAATAGTGAAGAACTGTTGCACATCACTGATTAGAGCCGATAAGTACGAATGACAAAAGAGCGTGGTACTTAAATTCATGAACAATACAAAACTGCTGTACAGGTACGTGAACAGCAGAAGGAAAGTTAAAACAGGAATACCACCACTCAAGACGGATGGTGGCCTAACGACTACTGCTGTGGATGCTGTGAACGCATTACTTCTGCAGTTTGGCACAGTGACTGCAAACGCCACAGAACCTTTGCCAAACCAGCATTCACCCAACGTGGTCGGCATATCAACTGTCACTTTTACCTCAGCAGCTGTCGCTAGCAAATTACGGTCTCTAAGAGAAAATAGCTCTCCGGGAGTCGACAAGATCAGACCCAAAGTTCGTAAAACTCTTACTCCCACCTTAGCAGCACACCTCGCAAGCTTTTTCCAAAGTCTAATCAATTCCCAAACACTTCCGTCTGAGTGGAAAAGCGGGATAGTCACTCCCATGTACAAATGAGGTAAGCGATCGGATCCTGCCAACTACCGACCTATTACTCTCCTCCCTGTTTTATCAAAAGTATTGGAATCGTTAGCTGTAGATGAAATTACACGATATTTTGAGAGTCTGAAGCTAATTTCTCACCTCCAACACGCCTTTAGGCGCAAACAATCTTGCCTCACAAATCTGATTCTTGCTCGGGATTCATGGACCAAAGCGCTTGATGAAGGATCCCCTTGATGTGATTTACCCAGACTTTTCGAAGGCATTCGACAGAGACAATCACTTAGCTCTGCTTCATAAGCTTCATGCCTACGGTATCCATGGTTCCTACTCACCTGGCTAGCAGCATGTTTGCATGACAGAACGATCAAGGTCAGAGTGGCCGATGCCCTCTCGGAAACCCTCTGCATCTCTAGCGGTGTTCCTCAAGGATTCTTCCTTGGTCCCCTCCTTTTTCTGGTCTACATTAACGACCTCCCGGATAATATTTAATCCTCAATGCAAATTTTTGCAGATGACGCAAAAATCTGGAGAGTTATTCGCTCAACATCAGACTGTGTCCTCCTCCAGAATGATTTGGATCGAGTCAACAAATGGGCAGATATAAACCACCTCCCCCTGAATCCTGTCAAGTGTCACCTACTGTCATTTCGCAGCAATATTGCCAACACGTACCTCTTGGGGCAGTACGTTTTACGGCGCGTGACCACAGAAAGAGACTTAGGTGTCATTGTGCAAGAAAGTCTGGGGAATTCGCTTCAATGTTCCAAAGCAGCGAATGTGGCGAACATGAACCTGGGACTTTTGAGGCGAGCTTTTGGTGTTTTTGAACGACCGTTGGTACCCATGCTTGTTAACTCCTATATCCGTCCCCACGTCGAATATGCCGTCCAGGCTTGGTGCCCATGGTTAAAACTGGACATTCATCTCTTAGAGCAGCCCCAAGGAATAGCTACGAAGGCAACACGCGGATTATCTGGTCTCAATTATGAAGTGCGTCTCAGTTTACTCGGAATGTTTTCCTCCGAATACCGACGACTACGCGGAGATCTCATTCTCGCATACCGGATATTAACGGAAAGCCATCACCCGTGCAAATCGCTGCTCACCCTAGCCTCATATAAGCGATCGAGAGGTCATACCCTCAAGCTGATAATCCAACACTCCCGATTAGACTGTAAAAAATATTTTTACTCACTTAGAATCTATTCACAATGGAATGACTGGCCAACGCATGTGGTAAACGCTCCGAACATTACAGCCTTCAAACAATTGTTAGACATTCATCTGAATGACAAACAACACATTGTGGTGTGATGTACTAGGTTTAGACTATTGGCATTTCAGTTCCATTTCGGAATCTAATGGTTTTTATTTATTTTGCATTTAATATCCTATGGGTCTTATAAAGCCAATGCTTTTTATCCCATCATAAACTATTGAACTATTGAACTACAGAATCATGTTGACACAGTACTTTTGGTCGGCAGTTGAACGGGAGCAGTTATATATTTTTCAGAATAGCAAAACGGTGTGTAGTCCTTAGGAAGAGTCGCTGCAGTCTGGAAGAAAAGCAGCTGCAGTGTACACGTATAAGTATGAGTAACGACCAGTTGGATATATCGAGTAAAAAGCCGAGGTTAAGTATGTCCTGATGGATAGGCAGTTAGTGGTTCCGAAAGTAAAAGGAAAGCAATAAATATAGAACGACCATTATTAGTGAATGTGCAGATCCAAACTGTGCATGTCTGAATGGTCGCCTTCTCTGCCGCTTACAGCAGGACGGATAAGCGAGAACATGCTGCTACTGGCGTCCCTTTTATTATTTTCCACCTAGTGCTCTTACTCCCATCCCGACCCCAATACTAACCTTCCTTCTATAATTTCCAGTTTAATTGACAGCAACCGAAGTGCCACTGAATTAAATCCATGTGCAGCCACCTTCCCACAACTTCTGTCGGACGCCTATCGGCAAGAGTTTCATATAAGGTCACGCTGTCCCGTTTCCCTGTCGGCGTTCAAGGTTCGCACTCTAAGTCAAATAGGTCAACAGGCTGCAATCACAGGCACCTTGGACACACTGGGTCTCGATGTGAGTTGTGTGTCCGAAACTAGGATCAATGACCCACACGGGATTGTTGAATTAACTGCCTCCGGTTTGTCCTCTTTTAAATCGTTGCACGCATCCGGAGACGCCGATGCAGCACTCACTGGTCAAGCTGGTGTAGGTATCATTCTAGGCTCCAAAGCTGAGCCATCGTTGATTGATTGGATTCTTGTGAACAGCCATTTATGTGCAGCCCGTTTGACGACATCAGCTAAGGTTGATCCACGAAGTAGTACAGAACGCTGTTTGTTTTTATCATTTCCGCTTATGCTCCCACTAACTGCAGTTCTAATGCTGTCAAGGACATATTCTATGACAAACTGAACGAGCTACTACACAATCCTACTATTTCAGATATTATAATAGTTGCAGGGGATATGAACCCACAAGTATGGCGTATGAGCTCTTCAGAAGTTCAACTGGGTCGTAATTATGAGCTTAACTCCGAATAGACTTACAACGGCGAGCGTCTTCTGCAGCTGTGAGCACCAGTTGTTTCTTAGTAGCACTGCTTTTAGACACAGTGGGCGCCGAAGTACCACTTGGCATCCTCCTGTAGCTGGCCAGCGATGGACCCAAATTGACTACATTGCCATAATTTACAGATTACGTGGTTCCATCCTGGATTACCGCTCGTACTGGAATACCTGCGTCGCCTCTGATCATGCCCTGATACGCTGTCGCTTTCTGTGAACTTTACCGCGAGGAGCACTAAGCGTCTCCACCAATTGGTAACTGAGAAATTGCCTCAGCCTTCGGTCAGGCAAGCCTATCTAGACGCACTACGTACCGAACTTTCACTATTTTCCCCTAATGACACTGAGTTTCAGTGGACTAGGAGCTCGGCCACCATGCAGGGCGCAGGAGAATCTACTTGTGGCACTATCCATCGTCATCGCACCAGTCACTGGATATCCGAGAGATCAGTGAACCTGTTGGAATCTAGCAGAAACTTCCGGGCTGGCTCTGAACAAAGTGTGACCAGACGGGCTATTAGACGCGAACTATAACGGGGCCTACTTGCTGACAAGAAAACCTGGTGGATCAGTCGGGTTCAATAAATGTAGGAGGCAGAAGCAGTAGGCACTTACCATTAGCTCTTCCTGCTAATCTGCACTACTGGTCCCAGAAAACCAAGGGTCAGTGAGACAATCAGAGACAGCGCGGGTGCACTGATGCACAATAAGGAGCGCCGTATGACTCATTGGGGGAGAAACATTCGTGATCAGTTCAGCGGGCCTTCAGCTCCCGGACCTCTTCCTACTCAGGTGATGCAGGACAAGCCATGGACGGTTAGTTTAGAGCCTCCGTCTGAGGCCTTCCAAAACGTGATCAGAGCTCTTAATCGTTTTCGTGCCGCTGGTCCGCATTCCCTCTCACCTGCACTATTTAAGGATGGAGGTGAGGTCTATTGCAAATCACTGATCTCCCCATTCGGACGTATCTGGAAGAAAGAGAGTGTAATGGCTAACGAGTGAATCGAACATAGTGGCAACATACAAGAAGGGCAGTCGCACCGACTGTTCTAACCACAGGTGTATTAGCCTAACGCCAGTTGTGATAAAACCATTCGCCTCCATTTTCGTTCGTCGTCTCACCGCGGAAAGGGTATCTCGAAATAGTGAAGAACAGGCCGGTTTTCGCCCAGGACGTGACTGTATAAACCATATATTCACCCTGCGGCAGGTGTTAGAGCACAGTCACACATACCGCTGTTCGACAATAGATGTTCCTCGATTTCAAGTGTGCTTTCGATTCAATCGATGGATGCATTCTGTTCGAAATAGTTGCGCGGAAAGGTGTCCCATGAAATATGTTAACATCCTACGTATTCTGCACACGAAAACTGCAGGCCGCGTCAGGGTCAAGAATTGCCTATCGGATAGCTTTCCGACCACAAGTGGCGTTCGTCAGGGTTGTCTGATTTCCCCACTTTTGTTTAATTTCATCGTGTATTCTGTCATGCATTATTCACTTGCGGCATCTCACGATGTACTCGTCGAAGTGCTGCCTGATGAAAGAGTAGTTGATCTTGATCATGCGGACGATATCGTCTTGCTTTTCGACAGTGTTGCGGGGGCACAATCAACCGTGAACAGCCTGTCTAGAGTGGCCAGATTATTTGGTATGCACTTCGCACCTTTAAATTGCAAAAGTATTGCTTCAGAACCACCAGCCACTTGATGACCCCTTGACGCTTGCTAACGAGGAACTGGAGGTGCTTGATCAATTCACTTATCTTAGCAGCTGTATCAGAAACGATGGGTGCATAAAAACTGACGTCAACTCACGCATTGCAAAGGCCAGAACTGCCTTCTTGAACCTGTGGCATCTTTGGCGACAGAAGGGAATTTCCCTTCCTCTGAAAGACCGTTTATACAAGGCCACAGTTAGGGCCGCCGTGCTCTATGGGAGTGAGAGTTAGCCTCTTCGTTCTGAAGATCTGAGGTACCTTGAAGTCTTTGATCGTGTTTGTCTGCGAAGCATTGCTGGTGTCCCATGGCACCAGCATGTCCGCAACGATGATGTGTGTACGCAGTACTTGGTAGTGATAATCATGATATTTCCCCAGAGTAGAAAATATCACTGAACGAGGTGTGTTGGTTCGAGTACGTGCTACGTATGCCTGGTCACCACTTACCTAGGAGGGCCTTGTTTAGTCTGCCAGATATAGGGGCGCAAGGCTCGAGGTAGACAGAAATTGACAGCAGCGGAAAATGAAGTCGCTGACGACCAAACTGGGTGCCGTTGGTCCGTCTCGCCTTCCGGGCTGGAGTCCACGTGAATCGCCTTGTACTTGGCTCGAGGCTTTACAGGATATGGCTCGCAACCGACCCAGTGGCGTGTCTGCTGCCGTCTCCTAGTCGGATTGCCTGTTTACAGTGTGTTGGGTGCTGACTTATCTGCGGGGTACTGACTGATAATGACGCGGGGCAGTGAAAGCCGCAAGGAATCTGTCTCGCCCGTGCCGCCTTATCTTTGCACGATAGCCAGATATTTGTGACGGGATGTTGTCTTCATAGCATGTAGGCGCTTTGACTGTAAAAGGCTTTCTTAGATCAATACGGTTTTCAGGTAAGTCCCATTCCTCTCCCTCTTATTATTCTTTATTCCATAGGGTATCATGGTTGTATGGCAGCGAAGCATCAGTTCAAATGGCTGATATACTGCTGTTGTTGATTGGTGATCGTTAGCGTCATGTGGACTATATGAGGTGGTTCCATACGTCTGGCTTGTCATCGACATGTTTTTTTGAACACAACTAAATTATGAGCTGAAATAACTTGTAGGATGGAATTGCATTTGTTGCAAGGACGAGAAAATTGCGGATGACACTAAGTCGACGTTCTCTTGTGCCAGTATAGGATGGTTACCACTCAATAATTGACAAGAGTCTTGATAACTAGGCAAATTTAATTGGGGTTGTTTTGAATTGCTAGTTGTGTGATTGGACTGCAATGTATCGTCTCAAGCAAGACTCAGATTTACTTCGGCGTGAGACTCATGCAATTCGGTCACATTGAAAGCGTAGAAAAAATCAAGAGGTAAGGGTTTGGATTGGTAGTCCTTACGTCCCGGATGCGAGTCGCAGTTCTGCAATCTCTGCCTAACGAGCGCGAGCATGTCCGAAACCGGTCGCGGAACGCGCTGTTGCGAGTAGCATTCAATCTATATTAAGCTACTTCGCGCTTCCGGTTGATAGCTAGATGGGATGTAATTGCTCACGACCTCACTTTCAATAATGCAACCTACTGGCACCTAAAGGTTTCTGATGATGATGTCGAGACACCAGGAAAATCACACATCCAGAACGATAGTCAAAGCGGAAGAGGTTAATTCTTTCCTGCTATCCAAGCAACTTGCAATGTACGATAGTGCATGATCCGGAAACTCAGGTCCCCATTCACTCTAGTGCTGTCGCCAGTTAAAACATGACATATGAAGCGTAGCTATCATTTATCGCCCAGCAACATACACTCCGAAAATGTATTCCCACTTGCTACATGGGCTGAACAGAGTAACTGTCCCCAAGCGCAGCTATATCCTCACCAATGGCGATTAAGATGTACACCAGCTGGAAGAATCGAAATCACTTAGGGTACATTTTAAAGCCGATCCTCATGAGTTTATTATCGCTCTTTTATTATCTAACCATGTCGCATTGCTCGCAAGCTTCAGGGTGGCAAACAGACCAATGGTGCTAGATTCTGTACTCGCAAACAAAGAGCCCATGATCGACAATTTATTAATGGGGAATCCATTAGGTCCCAGTGACCATGTATTCAAACCATATAATTAAGTTTGTTATGCATGTTGACATGGTACCTACCTGTCGAGTAAACACCGCGTCGATTACTGGCTGCAGGAGACTGAATCTTTGCTGCGGGGACGGGGGTGCAAGGTCCCCTTGGCCGTGCTATGCTCAAAGAGTGGTTCCATCTGTTTTGGAGCGGACTACGGTCCAGCCACCGCCTTGTGTACTCTTGATTCCCCAAATACAGCATGCTTGCTATGTCTGTGAAGGAGTGTGGGTCGGCTCCATCGATTAAACATGGCTCACATCCGCATGCTTCCCGGTCTTATTCCTTCGGGTGTACACTGGATATGGGGTGTGTGGAAGGAGCTGTGGGTGGTGTAGCTCAAGTCACCCTTGGCCCCTCTATAGATGCAGGCGTCCTGTGTTTGTCCTCGTGGAGGTCACAGGGACAGGCAAGTGCGGAATCAGTTACCTTCAACCACGTATCCAGAGTATCCATTCGAATATTTGGAAGTAAATGATACGATAACACGCTATTACACTCTGACACAATTGACGAGACCTCCATTTGAGAGGCATAGAACAACAATACCATTGCCGGCGTTTGGACTAATTTCATTTGAAGTCGCAGCTAGCTAGAGCATTGGAAATCAAGTCACATTGATTTGTAAAAGAGCTGTCAGTTTTCAGAAGCAAGGTTAAAATTTACATGGTAAAAGGCTACGCAGCGTGACAGCCTACAAGGATAACCCCGACCCCGGAACCTGAGCGAAGTTCCTGGTTCACTGCCATTATTGTGCCACATCTGTCCGTGGGAACAAAGTTATCTATTAACAATGTGTTACCATAGGTTTAAGGTCAACAACAAGCTGTTGTGCAGGCATGTAAAAAGCCTTCGTAGATTATTTTTCACAACAAACGACAGGGTACATGCGCCGAGGGGGCAGCCAACAGCCTGCGGCAACAATATGCCAATTCGATGTGCACTCTGTCTATGTCGCATACCGTCATTTATTTTACCAACTTAAAATGTATACTTGTCTTCTACAAGCCAGTAATTGTGATAAATTAGTTAATCCCATTGCGCTTCCAAGACTCTCCGGGAGCCGACAACATTCGCCAGAAGGCACTGGAGGTTATGACTGCTAAGCTAGGCAAGTCTCCGTCGTGGTTCTTTCAAATGTGCTTAGATTGGCAATAAGTACTCACTTTTGGAAGTAGTGTATTACCACTGAAATTTCTGTAGCCGATCGCCGTTCAATCTTTGCAAACTATAACCCAGTGGCTAACCTACCTGTGTTCGCGAATATGATGGTAGCGCTCATCGCTGAGGAGTTAGTGGACTACTTTGAAAAATGCAATGGCTTGGCATCGCGGCAGCATGGTTTACGTCAATACCGGTCATGCACAAACTGCCTACTGATGGCACAAGGCAGTAGGACGGAAACGGCCGACGGTGGAGATGAGTACGACATAATTTCCTTGGAGTTTCCCAAAGCTTTCGACTGCTGGATCACCGCATCCTTCCTTCCAGGCTACAGACTTGTGGAAGTGAAGCTTTCAACTTGAGTACGTTGTAGACTTTCTTCTCAAGTGCTTTTTAAGGTAGCACTCTTCAATTCCATTGAGTCGGAGGGCCTTTTACTACGTGGTTAAATATTGGGGTCGTGATCATTGCTGATGTTTCTTAACAACCAGGCAAGTCAATTTCACCAACCTTTGCTTTCTGCGGATGCTGTAAACATATGCGAGCTATTTGTAGCAAAGTAGATCTTAGTCCCCCCAACGTGACATGGATGGTGCTCATGAATGGCTGACGAGCGGTCTGCTCCAGTTCAAACGCAGCTAAGTTCAAGGTGGTTCATGTAGTCATCAGTCGGAGTGGAGAGTACAGTTTGCAGAATGCCTCCCAGAAGCTTGATCCCGAAATACACTCAGGACGAACTCGGTTGCCCTGAACAATTAAACAAGGCACCGTAACCTGGCATTCAGTACGTTGGCATTTTACGCAGTGTGCGGCGGATTTCACCCTTCAGTCTTCACACATATCTAACTCCTGCTTACCACTTCGCGTGGAATACGTCATCTAGACTTGGTTTCCGTGGCTGAACGCCAGACTCCTCAATGCGGGATGTGCAAAATGTTAGGAGTCTCTTCCACGAACCCTACAAATTTAGTTTAAAGTTTTCTGGAATGCACGGCAATCGGTACTGGTGTCTGAATGGTAAACTCAAACAATGGTTTGCCAAATCTTCTAGAACCCGAAACAAGTTGGTTGCCTGCTTCCGAAACTCAGTCATAACACTAAGTTGACGAGCTATTATGTGCAGTTGGCCATGATGCATAACCGGCTGGAATACCGTTGACAATTATTTCCCTTCGAGTGTACAAAACACGGAGCTCCCTCCCCACCTACCTTGCTTCCGCCCACACGCGTGTGTTAACCAGGAGGCTCACAAGGTAAAACCTGTATGCTCAAAATTCGAAACACGCGATCAGCTCGGTTAGGTGACATATATCCACACAATTTCATTGACACGCACCGTTAATTACTATTTTCATCTTGACTATCCCACTGGTCCTGTTAAGAGGTATCTTTATGCCCTCTATATTCACCGCTTCATTGTTCCAGTGCGTCTGTATAACAAAAGTGTTTTATTTTGTGCAAAAATTAATGACTTTAGATGCACGAGGAAAGCATAGCTCACCTGAACGACGGGGGTATGAATCCTAGAATTCTCCAAAAGCTCCACCATATAAGTATCCTGAAGGAATTGTGGCGAATTATCGTTGACATCCGTTATTAAAATAGAAAGCTTGATTGAGCTACTTCTGCTCGGAGTTCCACCGTCGATAGCGATTATTGTGCGATTATATGCCGAATATTTCTCCCGATCCAGTTTTAGTCTTACCAGCAACCTGAGTTCATGTCTGAGACTGGGAAAAAAGGAATCTCCGAAAGTACTAGTGACATTAGAAGATATATTCCATTTCACTGAATATATAGAATCGCCAGATGAAAAATTTGCACCTGCACTCCAATTCAGTCCAAATTCTGGCACTTCCGGATACAAGACATAACGGACAACTCCGTTTTCTCCATTGTCAGCATCGGAAGCTGTTGGAAGGTTGAAAGAATCTCCGATTAAACTTCCTTCGGATACTTGAACTGTTACACTTGGCTAAAGAATAAGAAACGCATCAATAAATTTCAGTAAATATAGAACGGTAATTTCTTGAGCGCAGAACCAACATAAAATGTGGGTAATGGCTTATTACGGATATAAAGGGATGAGCTTCACAGGTCTCGTTGGTTGGTCTTGCGGAGCATTAGATAGGTGAGAGATCATCCAATAATATTTATCCGTGTGTGATGACTAAATGGTGTTCTGAGAACATACATCTGTTGGCTGGGCTGGCACGCGACAACCCACACCCAGTTGGAGCCAGCTATGTTCGGGTTGCCTTTATACGACAGCATATGCATCAAACTATTGCACAAATCCAATAAACCGGACCAACGAACAATTTCAATTTGATGACAATAGGTCGCTTTAATACAGGGCAGCAAACAGTTCTATTGAGAGTATAATATTTGAATGTTAAACGATTTGCAATGCAGACTTTGGAGCGAGACAAGTGACCTCGCTCGGATGGGTACATCGCTCATAATTAATGCATGAAAGAAAAGAAGTATGTGGCCTTAAATCCGAAAAGAAAATAACAGATGCATCATTTGTTTGATCAACGGTGTACTTCAGCAGTATTTTCTCTAAGAAGCTCGAACTTTAAGCTACAGACTGCCTCAGTTACATACATGGTTGGCGGCATCCCGTTTCGGATTTGCCTGTCACTGTGGCCAGCCACAGGACGCTTGCGCCTACAGAATGACCATGGGTGGCTTGCGCTGCAGCACCCACAGTTCCAATCACATACCACATATCCAGTGAACACCCAAAGAATAAGACAGGCAGGCATGTGGATTTGAGCCACGTTTAATCAATGGAGCCGGCCCACATGCAAACACATGCATGCTGTATTTGGGGAATCAAGCGCACACAAAGCGGTGGCTGGACCGTAGTCCACTCCACACTGAGTGCATGGAACAAGTCGTTGATCCTAACACGGCCACAAGGACGGTGCTCTCCGTCCCCTCCAGCAACGACCAACTATCTCCAGGAGCGAGTATGTACGAGCTAGTGGGTAATAGACAGGTAGGCAACTTGTCATCACGCACATCAAGCGCAGCCACATTGGGGATATCAAGCAACAGCCAATCACTTGAGAGAAAGAAAACAAATAAAATAAATCGGGTAATGCAGATGGAAACGGTGACATAAATCTTAAATTAGTGAGCATGTGAAATAAGTTGTTTACAACCGAATCCGAGATATGTTCATGAGGTCGGAATGTATATTTTACGGAAATGTCACAAATACGACAATGTTATCGAAATTAACTGTAATTGGTTTAAGCGACCTGTGCAGGTTTATAGAAGAGAGTATAGGTAGACATAACCACGAGAAAGAAAAGCAATGGGACAAAATTGAAAACCCACCACCTGAAATAAATAGACAGAGCATGCAAGCACGCGGTTAGTAAATCGAATGCAGTGTACCTACCAACGCTGCGCCGGTGCTGTCTAGGTGCTCTGCAGGACCCGTCGTCCCTTCGGTTGTGATCGCGAGTGGCTTCGCTCAGGGCTCACTAAGCCTACCTGACACAGGCACTCGTGACCACATGTGCAACAGCACCATGCGCTCGAAGTCGATGGATTGCAACCCATTGTTGCTTGCCGCTTCCGCACTTGCCGTTTCTTCTCTGCATGTATGAGGTCTTTCTCCCGCACTTCGGCAAATGCCTTCGTGATTAGATCGCTCCACGCACGCCGATCAACCGAATTGATTCCCATGACCTACAATCAAGCTTAGAACGTGAGAGGCTCACTTTGATCACGTCCTGGTAACGTAACTTTAGTTTCCCCACATGCCGCTTCCCAGTACTCAGCTGAGCGTATAAGAGATTTTCGGTGTCCGCGTCAAATCTATAAGGCTCACATGACCGAACCACCTCAGGTGTCTCAATAAAAGTATGCAGTCCACTGCATACATCCCACTTCGGCGCAAAAATTCCATGTAAGCAAATCTGTCGCCCCAACTGATGCACAAAATTCGTCGCAAACACTGTTGCTGGAACCGCTCAAGATATCGCACATTCAGCCGGTACATCGTCCAAATTTCACTGTCGTATAGAAAAACAGACAGCACTATGAATTTGTACACCACCAGCTTCGTGCCAATGGTAAGCTGCTGGTTGTTCCACACTCGGTACTCTAGCTTCCCGACTTCCGCCGCTGCCCTCGACACGCGGATACGTAGCTCACTGTGTAGCTGCTGATCAGTCGACATCATACTCCCAAGGTTGTAGTAGCGGGAGGTGGTTTCCAATACTTCAGCACCAATGCTGATTTGCGGCAATATTGAAGATGGCACCTCCGGTGAAGGCTGAAAGAGACAGACAGTTTTGCTTGTGTTGATGGTGAGCCCGAATTTTGCAGCTGTCGGAGCCAGAGCACTAGTCATGTGCTGCAACTCATCCGCGCTGTGTGCAAACAACGCACAATCGTTAGCAAACAGCACCATACTGATAGTTGTCTCACAGACTAAAGTTCTCGCACCTAAATTACGGATGTGCAGCAACCCACTATCAATACGATGCTCCACACGAACACCGTAAGCGCAAGAGGCATCAAAAGCACAAGATATCACTGCATGAAGATAAATATTAAACATGACGGGAGTTAAGACACAGCCTTGCTTCACACCAAAGACAACTGTAAAGTCATCCGAGGTCTCTCCACTCAGCTGCACCCTCGCCCACATACCACTGTGCAGACCTTCAGTGATACTTACAAAAGTACGCGGGCAACCAAACTTACCCAACATCAGCCACAACGCCCCGCGGTTCACCGTATCAAATGCCTTGATGAAATCAACAAAAAGCGAGTACAATGGCTGGTGTCGTTCTCATTGCGTTTCTCCTACAACTGACCAGCCGCAAACACCATATCTATAGTGCTGCAACCCAAGCGGAATCCACACTGCTCTTCCGTGACGTTAGGTTCCACAAGCTGACTCACGAGGCGATTGAGCAGGATTCTGGAAACCATTTTGCCCACACAACTTAACAAGTTGATGCCACAATAATTCGTGCAACATTGCTTGCTAACTTCGTCTTTGTACAGTGGTAGCACAAGGGCATCGTACAGCTCAGCAGACACCTCCTCCTTAATCCATACGCGTTGCACCAAGTGGTGCTGCGCAGTCATCACTGCAGGTCCGCCGTGTTTCAATACTTCCGGCGGGATCCCGTCGGTCTCAGCACACTTGCCGTTTCGCAGCTGACCAAATGCTCTCTGCGTCTCATCCTGTGTCGGCCTGTGTCCGCCAGACTCGTCTTCACATCGCGATGGTTGAGGCCGTTCAATGTAGGCCAGTCGATCTCTGAACGGTTGTACAAGAGACAGTCGAAGTGTTTCCGCCAAATCTGCATTTTGTCTTTAGTCTATGAGCAGGTAGCACCTTAACTATCATCGGGTAGCATCCTCAGCGACTCCAAGCTCGATATATACACCGCCTTCAAGGAGTCAAAGAGTTTCTTAGGTTGGCGAGGTTCGGCGTAGCATTCCATATGCCTCGCTTTCTCCGTCCACCATGCAATTTTAATGCGACGGAGCTCACGGGTCATTCGCCGTCGAAGTTTGCGAAACTGACTACTCTTCCCTGGGGTCTGCAACTTGTGAAGCAAATGCTTCATTCTTCCCCGACACCGATGCGCCAATCGTCGCATTGTTCTCATCAAAGCAATCAGGCCGCTTACAGTTTGCGCGCCCGATGATCTCCTCGGCAGCAGCTGACGACTGGTCGAGAATGTGGTGCTACAGATCGCCCACTGTGTCTATGCAGTCCACATCACACAGGCGTGCAGCCATCGCCTGCTCCAGCTCAGTACATTTCGCAGCAGTGCCGAGGGAGAGAATGTTAAATTTACGCCGATTCATGGCGGGAGTGCAATACATATATTTACGAAAAAAATACGTACAGTTTGGTGCGCACCAAGTTGTGATAATTGACACACTCAGCTCCACGCAGTACACGTGTCATGCGCACTTTATGCATATCACGCTGACGTACGATGACATAGTCGAGCAGGTGAGCGTGACCACTCCGTCGATGCCTCCAAGTTGCTTTATAACTCGCGCTCAGTGCAAACCAATTGTTCGTGATCGTCAGGCCATGAGTGGCACACATTGAGAGCAGCCTGTCACCGTTCTCATTCGCAGAACCAATACTATGCGAACCGATAACATCTGCCCACACCGATGCATCACGCCAAGCGTGTGTGTTGAAATCACCCAGCGGAAATAGTCGGTCGCTCCTCGGCACAGACCGTATCACGGAGGATAGCTCAGTGTAGAACTGATCACGCGTGTCATCAGGATAACACATGGTCGGACCGTACGTGCTTATAAAGTTGACAAACTTACCTCTTCCGAGTCGTAGGCGAACAGTCATCAGTCGCGCACTGATGCCTGTTGGTTCACCCACCAGCTGGCCATGGAGGCGATCGGATATTGCAAATCTGACTCCATGATCACATGGTGATGAGGCGACGTTGCTCACCAAGTAGAATGTGTAGCGAGCACCAGCTTCATGTAACTTACCTTGCCTAGCGAGCCGAGTTTCACTGAGCGCCGCAATATCGAGGTGCTAACGTGCCAGCTTTATCGCGACCAGTGCAGTGCGTCACTCGGTGCGCTCACTAGTTCCGGTCCAGTGGTGTGCGCACTTTCCAGCACCCGATGCTGAGTGCTTTGC
This sequence comes from Dicrocoelium dendriticum, assembly GCA_944474145.2. NCBI lineage: Eukaryota > Metazoa > Platyhelminthes > Trematoda > Plagiorchiida > Dicrocoeliidae > Dicrocoelium > Dicrocoelium dendriticum. The sequence continues at coordinate 112,016,042 of OX104063.1, read as the reverse complement.
GCGTAGGCATACGATTGTATTGGTGGGCAACCGCAGGGGAGGTGGTCGTTGTGCTTCGGAGTGTTGCTTGAGGGACTCCACCCGGAGCCTTTGGCTCAATAGCCTGACCCACGAGGCAGTGGGGAGCAGATCCAGCTCGGGAACGTTATTGCAGGGACAGATTTGGATCTGCTTGACGGCCGTCACACGCAGTTTTGGAGGTACTGGAACGATTTATATATGTTTTGCGACCGTAGTAGGATACACCTGCGACCACGGCCGGACGCAGGTGGGTTTTGGCGGATTTGCACCAACCTGACCAGGGGCTTCCTGGCTTGAGGCGGACAGTAGCAAACCATTGAACACCCGGAGGTGTCCTCTCACCGTTAGAGACATGCTTGGCGCTCGTGCACTACACCAATGGAGCTGTGAGATTATAACCCATAGATTTGTTGTCTCCCATGGCTAGATTTTACTGGGAAGAAGGCCATCGACTACTTCCTAAAATCCAAAGAGGATTGACTAGGATACTGGCAGGGCGCCCACACCTGACAGGAGAACGACTCAGGTCCACAGCCAGGGCCTTCGATTAAATGTATACCCGAAAGACAGCGGGTCTAGCACACGGTCAGTTCATTGACTCATACGGATTGTGTCCTGGATCTTAGAAGGGAGAAGGACGAAACCCAACTCCCACTCAGCGATTGTAACGAGGAGGTGTCCAGGACATGAGCCAATGGCGTAACAGTGGCAGCAGTGGGTAGATCATGTGTCAGGATCTGGCCACGAACAGCCTCAGCGCACCATAGGCTCTCCCGCCCATATATATATATATATATATATATATATATTATATATATATATATATATATATATATATATATCTTTATTCCGGCCTTGTCGTGGGCGGGAGAGCCTATGGTGCGCTGAGGCTGTTCGTGGCCAGATCCTGACACATGATCTACCCACTGCTGCTACTGTTGCGCCATTGGCTCATGTCCTGGACACCTCCTCGTTACGATCGCTGAGTGGGAGTTGGGTTTCGTCCTTCTCCCTTCTAACATCCAGGACACAATCCGTATGAGTCAATGAACTGACCATGTGCTAGACCCGCTGTCTTTCGGGTATACATTTAATCGAAGGCCCTGGCTGTGGACCTGAGTCGTTCTCCTGTCAGGTGTGGGCGCCCTGCCAGTATCCTAGTCAATCCTCTTTGGATTTTAGGAAGTAGTCGATGGCCCTCTTCCCGTAAAATCTAGCCATGGGAGACAACAGGTCTACGGGTTATAATCTCACAGCTCCATTGGCGTAGTGCACGAGCGCCAAGCATGTCTCTGACGGTGGGAGGACACCTCCGGGTGTTCAATGGTTTGCTACTGTCCGCCTCAAGCCAGGAAGCCCCTGGTCAAATTGGTGCAAATCCGCCAAAACCCACCTGCGTCCGGCCGTGGTCGCAGGTGTATCCTACTACGGTCGCAAAACATATATAAATCGTTCCAGTACCTCCAAAACTGCGTGTGACGGCCGTCAAGCAGATCCAAATCTGTCCCTGCAATCACATTCCCGAGCTGGATCTGCTCCCCACTGCCTTGTGGGTCAGGCTATTGAGCCAAAGGCTCCGGGTGGAGTCCCCCACGCAAACCTCCGAAGCACAACGACCACCTCCCCTGCGGTTGCCCACCAATGCAATCGTATGCCTACGCGCAAAGCACTCAGCATCGGGTGCTGGAAAGTGCGCACACCACTGGACCGGAACTCTAGTGAGCGCACCGAGTGACGCACTGCACTGGTCGCGATAAAGCTGGCACGTTAGCACCTCGATATTGCGGCGCTCAGTGAAACTCGGCTCGCTAGGCAAGGTAAGTTACATGAAGCTGGTGCTCGCTACACATTCTACTTGGTGAGCAACGTCGCCTCATCACCATGTGATCATGGAGTCGGATTTGCAATATCCGATCGCCTCCATGGCCAGCTGGTGGGTGAACCAACAGGCATCAGTGCGCGACTGATGACTGTTCGCCTACGACTCGGAAGAGGTAAGTTTGTCAACTTTATAAGCACGTACGGTCCGACCATGTGTTATCCTGATGACACGCGTGATCAGTTCTACACTGAGCTATCCTCCGTGATACGGTCTGTGCCGAGGAGCGACCGACTATTTCCGCTGGGTGATTTCAACACACACGCTTGGCGTGATGCATCGGTGTGGGCAGATGTTATCGGTTCGCATAGTATTGGTTCTGCGAATGAGAACGGTGACAGGCTGCTCTCACTGTGTGCCACTCATGGCCTGACGATCACGAACAATTGGTTTGCACTGAGCGCGAGTTATAAAGCAACTTGGAGGCATCGACGGAGTGGTCACGCTCACCTGCTCGACTATGTCATCGTACGTCAGCGTGATATGCATGAAGTGCGCATGACACGTGTATTGCGTGGAGCTGAGTGTGTCACTTATCACAACTTGGTGCACACCAAACTGTACATATTTTTTGGTAAATCTATGTATTGCACTTCCGCCATGAATCGGCGTAAATTTAACATTCTCTCCCTCGGCATTGCTGCGAAATGTACTGAGCTGGAGAAGGCGCTGGCTGCACGCCTGTGTGATGTGGACTGCATAGACACAGTGGGCGATCTGTAGCACCACATTCTCGACCAGTCGTCAGCTGCTGCCGAGGAGACCATCTGGCGCGCAAACTGTAAGCGGCCTGATTGCTTTAACGAGAACAATGCGACGATTGGCGCATTGGTGTCGGGGAAGAATGAAGCATTTGCTTCACAAGTTGCAGACCCCAGGGAAGAGTAGTCAGTTTCGCAAACTTCGACGGCGAATGACCCGTGAGCTCCGTCGCATTAAAATTGCATGGTGGACGGAGAAAGCGAGGCATATGGAATGCTACGCCGAACCTCGCCAACCTAAGAAACTCTTTGACTCCTTGAAGGCGGTGTATATATCGAGCTTGGAGTCGCTGAGGATGCTACCCGATGATAGTTAAGGTGCTACCTGCACTAAAGACAAAATGCAGATTTGGCGGAAACACTTCGACTGTCTCTTGTACAACCGTTCAGAGATCGACTGGCCTACATTGAACGGCCTCAACCATCGCAATGTGAAGACGAGTCTGGCGGACACAGGCCGACACAGGATGAGACGCAGAGAGCATTTGCTCAGCTGCGAAACGGCAAGTGTGCTGGGACCGACGGGATCCCGCCGGAAGTATTGAAACACGGCGGACCTGCAGTGATGACTGCGCAGCACCACTTGGTGCAACGCGTATGGATTAAGGAGGAGGTACCTGCTGAGCTGTACGATGCCCTTGTGCTACCACTGTACAAAGACGAAGTTAGCAAGCAATGTTGCACGAATTATTGTGGCATCAACTTGTTAAGTTGTGTGGGCAAAATGGTTTCCAGAATCCTGCTCAATCGCCTCGTGAGTCAGCTTGTGGAACCTAACGTCACGGAAGAGCAGTGTGGATTCCGCTTGGGTTGCAGCACTATAGATATGGTGTTTGCGGCTGGTCAGTTGCAGGAGAAACGCAATGAGAACGACACCAGCCATTGTACTCGCTTTTTGTTGATTTCATCAAGGCATTTGATACGGTGCACCGCGGGGCGTTGTGGCTGATGTTGGGTAAGTTTGGTTGCCCGCGTACTTTTGTAAGTATCACTGAAGGTCTGCACAGTGGTATGTGGGCGAGGGTGCAGCTGAGTGGAGAGACCTCGGATGACTTTACAGTTGTCTTTGGTGTGAAGCAAGGCTGTGTCTTAACTCCCGTCATGTTTAATATTTATCTTCATGCAGTGATATCTTGTGCTTTTGATGCCTCTTGCGCTTACGGTGTTCGTGTGGAGCATCGTATTGATAGTGGGTTGCTGCACATCCGTAATTTAGGTGCGAGAACTTTAGTCTGTGAGACAACTATCAGTATGGTGCTGTTTGCTAACGATTGTGCGTTGTTTGCACACAGCGCGGATGAGTTGCAGCACATGACTAGTGCTCTGGCTCCGACAGCTGCAAAATTCGGGCTCACCATCAACACAAGCAAAACTGTCTGTCTCTTTCAGCCTTCACCGGAGGTGCAATCTTCAATATTGCCGCAAATCAGCATTGGTGCTGAAGTATTGGAAACCACCTCCCGCTACTACAACCTTGGGAGTATGATGTCGACTGATCAGCAGCTACACAGTGAGCTACGTATCCGCGTGTCGAGGGCAGCGGCGGAAGTCGGGAAGCTAGAGTACCGAGTGTGGAACAACCAGCAGCTTACCATTGGCACGAAGCTGGTGGTGTACAAATTCATAGTGCTGTCTGTTTTTCTATACGACAGTGAAATTTGGACGATGTACCGGCTGAATGTGCGATATCTTGAGCGGTTCCAGCAACAGTGTTTGCGACGAATTTTGTGCATCAGTTGGGGCGACAGATTTGCTTACATGGAATTTTTGCGCCGAAGTGGGATGTATGCAGTGGACTGCATACTTTTATTGAGACACCTGAGGTGGTTCGGTCATGTGAGCCTTATAGATTTGACGCGGACACCGAAAATCTCTTATACGCTCAGCTGAGTACTGGGAAGCGGCATGTGGGGAAACTAAAGTTACGTTACCAGGACGTGATCAAAGTGAGCCTCTCACGTTCTAAGCTTGATTGTAGGTCATGGGAATCAATTCGGTTGATCGGCGTGCGTGGAGCGATCTAATCACGAAGGCATTTGCCGAAGTGCGGGAGAAAGACCTCATACATGCAGAGAAGAAACGGCAAGTGCGGAAGCGGCAAGCAACAATGGGTTGCAATCCATCGACTTCGAGCGCATGGTGCTGTTGCACATGTGGTCACGAGTGCCTGTGTCAGGTAGGCTTAGTGAGCCCTGAGCGAAGCCACTCGCGATCACAACCGAAGGGACGACGGGTCCTGCAGAGCACCTAGACAGCACCGGCGCAGCGTTGGTAGGTACACTGCATTCGATTTACTAACCGCGTGCTTGCATGCTCTGTCTATTTATTTCAGGTGGTGGGTTTTCAATTTTGTCCCATTGCTTTTCTTTCTCGTGGTTATGTCTACCTATACTCTCTTCTATAAACCTGCACACGTCGCTTAAACCAATTACAGTTAATTTCGATAACATTGTCGTATTTGTGACATTTCCGTAAAATATACATTCCGACCTCATGAACATATCTCGGATTCGGTTGTAAACAACTTATTTCACATGCTCACTAATTTAAGATTTATGTCACCGTTTCCATCTGCATTACCCGATTTATTTTATTTGTTTTCTTTCTCTCAAGTGATTGGCTGTTGCTTGATATCCCCAATGTGGCTGCGCTTGATGTGCATGATGACAAGTTGCCTACCTGTCTATTACCCCCTACCTCGTACATACCCGCTCCTGGAGATAGTTGGTCGTTGCTGGAGGGGACGGAGAGCACCGTCCTTGTGGCCGTGTTAGGATCAACGACTTGTTCCATGCACTCAGTGTGGAGTGGACTACGGTCCAGCCACCGCTTTGTGTGCGCTTGATTCCCCAAATACAGCATGCATGTGTTTGCATGTGGGCCGGCTCCATTGATTAAACGTGGCTCAAATCCACATGCCTGCCTGTCTTATTCTTTGGGTGTTCACTGGATATGTGGTATGTGATTGGAACTGTGGGTGCTGCAGCGCAAGCCACCCATGGTCATTCTGTAGGCGCAAGCGTCCTGTGGCTGGCCACAGTGACAGGCAAATCCGAAACGGGATGCCGGCAACCATGTATATATATATATATATATATATATATATATATATATATATATATATGGCGTATTCTGCGCATCGGTTGTTGCGCCAGAGTTGCAGACACAGTGTTGCGCCGAAGAGGAAGTTATGCATTGGACTGCTTACTTTTGCTGAGAAATTTAGGTGGCTCGGTCATGTGCGACTGATGGATTTGACGAGGATACCGAATCAGGTGCTGTATGGACAACTGAGTACAGAAAACCGACGCTTGGGTAAATCGGAGTTACGTTACCAGGACATGATCAAACTGAGCCTATCACGTTCTAGTGTTGATTCCAGATGTTGGGAAACGAAGGCGGTTGCTAGACGCGCATGGCGCGATCTTATCGCGAAGGCGTTTGCCGAGGTGCAAGAGAAAGCACTTGTGCAGGCGGAATACAAGCGGCAGGTATGGGAGCGACAGGCGCCGAATGGCTATATTACATCGTAGTCCACCGTATGGTGTTATAGCGCATGCCGTTGCGAGTGCCTGAGCAAGGCAGGTTTAGAGAGCCACGGGCCAGGCCACTCAGGACCAAGATGGAAAATACGAAGGATCCTGCTGAGAAACTAGGCAGAACCAGCGCATCGTTGGTGGGTACGCTGCATTTAATTTACTAACGGCGTGCTTGCTTACTGTTTCTTTAGTTTAGGTGATGGGTTTATTAATGCTTACTTTGTTAGATAATGTGCATGTCTGTCTAGATAAGCTTCTTTGCACTTACACAAGTCGCTTAAGCAGATTAGGGTTATTTGTGTTAACCTTTTAGAGTTAGCTGCATGAAAAAATATCATTTGTTGAGAGTATCGCGGATTATTGATAACCAATTGATTTAATATGCCCTTTCAACGTGCGTGCTCGGTTCATTTGGAATAAACTCTAACTTCTCTCTATCTACTCGCAACGTAGTCAGCGCACACTGATTCGAACCGGATGTACCTGCGCTACATAGTTATTTATCATACATGGAATTATCTTATACCAGTAAAGTTTTAATTATCCCTAAGCGATTTGCTTGTCAGCCACGATTGGGCACAAGTGGATAACGCATTCACTTTGCGCCCATTGCCCTTCGCTGCACTACCATTCGGTGCAGAATCCTCAAGGCAGTCAGAGAAGTTTAAGCTTACTCCAATCCGGCGTTTCTCAGCGCTTAAGCGAAGGAATTTGTAATCTCGCAATCAGTTTGCACCGCTGTGTAGTTTCTTTTACTGGGTCCCAAACCAACCGCAACTAACGTCGATCGATCGACCTACCAACGCTTCAACGTGTGCGTATAAGGAAAGACTGGAGACAACCAGCGTGCCACGCTGACTCACGCTTACCTTGTCGCGGGAAGCAGAAGTGACAAACGGCTACAGTGAACGTGTCTCGTATAAAGAACAAATGCGAATCGTGTGCTAAAGTGATAAAAAATGGTTTGGTATGGACCAGGTGTTTGATATCCCACCACACTGCCTGCTTGGGATGGGTCCGACAAAATCAAAACGGTACACTGACAAGGCAGAGGAGCTTTGGTTCTGTCACGTATTCAATTCCTTCCCAGTCGTTAGCTGTCCAGCTGTGCTACTGAAGTGGTGTGAAAGACTAGCGGAATCGGTCGAGCAACTGATGAGCGCCCGAGTTACACCCATGGGAGGAAACGGACCTGCACTTGTATGTGAAAATAACACCCCGAATTCCCTAGTCAGGCCAAAGAAAAGAGCCAGGGGTCCTAACCTGACCCCAACGACTCAGCCTTCAGCAGTATTAACGACATTCTCTCTCTCCTGTAAGTAAAAACATTGCCTGCAGCTCTTCTGTTTCAACTTCTCCACGGTGTGTTGCACCTAGTAGTCTGTTCGCTACACAGGGACCGTGAGCTACAGTCAACCAACCATAGTGAACAACCAGGCAACGTACGCATCGGTTGCCGCCAAGCAAACACCGGATAGAGCACGGGTAACTTTTGCGCCCGGACTAGAGAGAACTAAAGTGTCGCAGCACGGATGGCCCCCATCAGTGCCGTTCACAGATTCACCAAAACACTGGATACTAAGGCTCCAAATCCAAAACCAGTAACCACCAGGCGCAACCATGGTGCCTTAAACCTTGTGTGCTCAAATGTCCCCGAATCCAAATCCAGTACAATTAAGGGTACGTTGACGGACGATCGAAATCAATGGGATTCCATCTGTAAGTCGATCAGTGTCCATGCTAATCCCACGACATTAACAAGAATTTCGCGTCACCCGAACGCGTTGCACTACGGCGTACCCCGGTTACTTCGGGTAACACTAAACTCGGCGGACGAGACAAAAGCCGTTCTGCTGTCTGCGAATCATCTCCGTAACGACTCAAGTGGAGTGCGCATGCTACCCATGGAAAGAACGTTCAGTGGATCCGGCTAACAGAGAGGCACAGAAAAATTCAAGATAAGAAAATATTGATTGCTCACGGTGTTCCTGAGCTTACAGATTCCTCTTCCGAGGACGTTTAGATGCAGGACAGCGTGCAATGTCACTACATCTGGGAGGCTCTTTCTTTCTAAACTGTCGTGGCCACTTCGTTGACAAGGGTCCCCATATCACCAAACTATAAGGGGTGCTGTCCCAGGCTGTTAAAACCTGTGTTGCAATCAAATCTAACGGCACCAACCCTTCTAGAGAATTAGACTAAATTCCGTAACAGATTGCCAACAGAAATTTGTCTGAAAGCAGCAGGAACACTGGCACCTTCTAACGACAATTCAGCGGAGGCACCACTCAATGAAAAAGCCAAATGCAGGACTCGATTCGGGGTCGGTTTCAACAGTAGCCATAATATCCGGAGGGATACAGCAGAGTACGAGCGAAGACCGGGATCCGGAGCATCTGCTATTTGACTATATGACAAATTCGTGTCGAGAGTCTACAACCCATCCAAAACACTGTTAGTCGCCGAGCCTTTATTGGTCGGCGTAAACCGACTTGCTTCATCCATCCAATCGAACACACATTTGGTCTCCGAGAAGTTCTCATTCATGTACCAAAATGCCCAAGGTCTACTCAGCAAATTAGCTGAATTAACGCTTCGACATGCATCAGCAGCTTGGGACCTCATCGCTCTCACCGAAACATGGTTGCGCTGTGAGATAAGGGACGTCGAAATCGCGCTAACAGGCATGTCCGTTGTTTGGAAGGATCTAGCCAACCAAGGTGGTGGGGTAGCCCCAAACTTTCGTAACAATCTGCGATGCGAACCCATAAACAATTCGGACACCGACGTACCTGAATTCATTTGATGTAGTATCCGGCTGAGAGGGAACGATCTTGGCCTATTGGTTGTTGTTTACCGCCCATCATCGTCTACTACTGAGATGGACTTCAACTTGGTGGCTGCGTTGAGGCAAGTGATAACCAAGAAGTACAGTCGCATTCTAGTCACCGGCGACTTCAACTTATATGCTCTAGAATTCCAGACCACACCAGGAGAGCAATTCAAAGCAGAGCTGCAAGATCTGGTTTCAGATTTCCCGCCTTATGGCTAGGTCACTATGCCCACCAGGTTCAGGGGAAATAACAAGCCATACGTATTGGACCGAATATTCACCAATGAGGAACTGATAGTCGAGAGAGTGATAACCGATCCCGCTCTGGGTCGCAGCGATCATGCGACGCCAGTGTTTCATTACATGTGCTACAAGCATTATCCTAGACAGCCGGCAGAGAAATATCATGGCGTAAACAACTATGACGACCTATCCGACCTAAGTGATGTATCAAGCTGGTCGTTCTTAGCTGAATTGCCCCCTGAGGTGGCCTACAGAGAATTCGCCAATATATTTAACAAACTCATGGCAAGGACATATAAAAGCAAACTCTACGGACCTAAAAGGATGAAGTCTTTCGTAAGGAGCGGTACACGCAACTACATGGCATTAAGGGACTTGGCATGGCACACCTACATTGCCTCCCCTAACGACGATACCTGAAGTGTCTACACAATACAAAGAAACCACTGTGTCAAACTCGTCCTGGAGGATAGACTTAAGAACCAACAAGGTCTAGTGGAAAAAATTTTGCTTCAATCCCAAACTGCTGTGCAGACACGTAAACAATTTGCATCGTGTTAAGCGCGGTGTTCCTGCTCTGCACACAGCATGCGTGTTAGCCCAAACCGCACAAGAGGCGGCCAACGTCCTTGGACAATAATTTGGCCGTACCTTCCATGGCGCGCAGTCATCATACGTCCTGCCTAAACAGATAACCCCGCCATCAGGGCTTAATCACATATCGTTCACCTCCGCAGCTGTATTGAATAGGTTGATGTCTCTCTGCGCGAGTTCAGCTCCCCGAGTGCGGACGACATTTGTCCGAAGGCGTTGAAAGTTACTGCCATGAGTTTGGCAAGACCATTAGCAATTTTCTTTCAACGATGTTTGAACGCGATGCACGTCCCCACGATGTGGAAGCACGGAATCATCACGCCAAACTACAAAAGCGGTAGCCGTGCTGAACCAACAAATTATCGCCCGATAACACTGCTTCCTGTGATCTCCAAGGTTATGGAGTTCATCGTAGCTGAGGCTTTAATGGGATACCTAGAGAACAACAAAATGCTCGTTCCGGAACAGCATGGATTTCGCCAAATTCGCTCCAGTACAACTAATCTCTTCATTGCTCGTGCAAGCTGGACGGAATCTGTGGACGCTGGTGCAGGAGTCGACGCGGCCAACTTAGATTTCTCAAAGGCATTCGACCGTCTAGACCATCGTATTCTACTCCACAAACTCCAGAAATATAGAATCGGTGATCCTGTTATGTGCTGCATAGGAGACTTTCTCGTGCAACGTCCCTTGAATGTGAAGTTTCGAAGCAACCTATCGGAATCCAACGAAGTTCAGTGCGGCGTACCTCTGGGCTCAGTGCTTGGACCCCACCTGTTCCTGGTTCTCATAAATGATCGCGCGAGCGTGCTATCTAACTGTTGGCTATTTGCTGATGATATCAAGGTATGGCGTACTATAGCTGCAGTGGAGGATCACACAGCCTTACAGGAGGAGCTGGACAAAGGGTACACATGGCCCATCGAGAACATGCTGCATTTTAATGTTAACAAGTGCAAAGTTCTCAGCATACGGCACAAGAGTATGCACAAGTACAGCCTAGGACCACAAATTCTACAGCGGGCTTCTCACGAGTGCCATCTCGGCGTGCTAGTTCAAGATGACCTCGGTTGTTAGAGGCAGACTGAAAAGGCATCTGAGGAAGCAAACCAGTACCCCGGCCAACTTCGCAGAGCTTTCGTGAAGTTTTACCCTTCAGTCTTTCCAAAAATGATTGGCGCATAATTGATGCCACAAGCGGAATACGCTATTCAAGCGTGGCAACCCTGGCTCAACACCATCTAACCGCACTCGATACTGCACAACGTAAGGCAATGAACAGCGTCAGAGGTTTGACCAGCCTCCTCTACCCATTCAGACTGAAGACTCTCAAAATATACAGTGAAAGTTATCGGCATCTAAAGGGCGAGCTCATAATGGTGTACCAGATCCTGAGAAACTCCAACCAACCCAGGCAATTCCCTTCTGATACTCAATCAAAACATGGCTTAGAGGTCATCAGTTTAAGCTGGTCACGCAATACATCCGACTGGAATGTCGGCGAAACTTTTTCTCCCTTCGAGTGTCACAGCCTTGAAAAGCCCACCCGGAACATGTACTTAATACTCCCGCCCTATCCCCTTGCAAAAACACCTTGACGATACTCTGTCATATTTACACTACGTGATATAGCCCATGACCACCAGATGCTGACACTAATGCACAACAGACAGTGGACAGTGCCATAACCTTACTCGGGAATGAGTCACTCCAAACCCCGTGAACACACTTTGATGAACGCCACTACTGTAGAAGCTGGATTTCTGTATCCTGTCGACCAGAGATAGCTGCACACGAATAAGCGTTACTTTGCTATTATTTTTTCTCACTGATTACGGGATCAAAAACCACTCCGCTTATTGGCTTATGTGCGCACATGCTAATTTCAAGCCCCCTTTGTACGGCAGAGCGGTTAAATTTGTAATCGTGCTAACCGAGTATTCCATTATCCCTTGATCTAGCTTTCCTCACTCTAACCATCCTACAGGACACATCAAGCACCTGCTTTTTTACCCGTTATAAATCATTGTTCATTGTTCATATTATTTGTGATCCTCATTGTAAGTGTTTGGTTGTCGTTTGACATCCTTGGTGTGACTGCGTTTGATGTTCATGTTGACAAGGTGCCTACCTGTCTAGTAAACACCGCGTCGATTACTGGCTGCAGGAGACTGAATCTTTGCTGCGGGGACGGGGTGCAAGGTCCCCGTGGCCGTGCTATGCTCAAAGAGTGGTTCCATCTGTTGTGGAGCGGACAACGGTCCAACCACCGCCTTGTGTACACTTGATTCCCCAAATACAGCATGCTTGTGTATGTCTGTGAATGAGTGTGGGTCGGCTCCATCGATTAAACATGGCTCACATCCGCATGCTTCCCGGTCTTATTCCTTCGGGTGTACACTGGATATGGGGCATGTGGATGGAGTTGTGGGTACTGCAGCGCAAGCCACCCATGGTCCCTCTATAGATGCAGGCGTCCTGTGTTTGCCGTCGTGGTCACAGGGACGGGAAAATCTGAAATCGTATGCCACCAATCATTATATATATATATATGTATATATATATATATATATATATATATATATAGCTGCATATAGAATAGACACCGACCCATCCGAAACTATGAACTAAACTTGCATATTAAGTGGAACGACCAAAAAATGGTAAAAATATATACGTGGAAAAGATTTTTTATTTTTTACTCGCCATTTGGTCTTTTTCTTTTTATTGATTACGATGTTCATCATTGGAGTCAATACGTGGACATATGCAAAACTTCAATTGGCCCTGTTTGCGCGCCATGTTCCCAAGTGTCGTCAACCCGTGATGTACGTTTTCTCTGGCTCCTGGTCCGGAAGACGTATCGGACCGACAACAACTGGACTGAGATTCAGCGCCGTGACGCTTTTTCGCCAAGTAGATGATTGGTCTATGCGCGATTTTTTCCAGTATGACGCTGCGTGAGCTAATAGAGCGCGCTGTGGTAAATGCTCGCACGGCATGCGCGAAAGGTGATCTAACCACCTCAGTTGGCACGGCGATATTAGCTTACCGAAAGTGAGGCCCGTAACACCCAGGATGCGACGTCTAACATCCTCGTTACAAAAGTGATGTTCTCATTACACACGAGATATCCTGCGCTGATAACCATTGTCAAAGACCGAAATTCAACGCGAATCTTTTTTTACTTATGGGCCAGGACTTACTTCCGTACAACAGGACCGCGCGTACACTAGCATTGGAGACCCTCCTATGTATAGTGAGGGAAACGTTATGACCACGCCACTGATGCCTCAGATCTGCGATGGATGATCAGGCAGTGACAATAAGAAACGAAGCTTTTTTGTTAATGGTGCAACCAGAAAAGATGTAGCATGCAAGATAATTGAAGCTATTCATTTGTTGAAGCTGCCCGCCTTCCAGAATCAGTCAGGTGGAAGCCAATCCTGGTGTAGGACCTTGGACATCGATGGGGCTTATGTCATGCTGTACTTGTTAGCTTCAATCAACTAGCGGTGTAGAACGACCTGTATCATCTGTTCGTCGTTAGCAAACAAAACCATCTTATCAGAATCGCCCAAGTCAGTCGTGCAGTTACCTGGAAGACGCTACACGCCAGAACCATGGAGACCTGCCTGTACGCTTACCAAGACAATTTCGATTGCAATGTTGAAGAAAATGGGGTACATAGGGTAGCCCTATCGCACATCGCTAGATACATTGTTGCATAAAGCATGAAGTATGGCGGTATAGTTTTCGGGTACGCTATTCCTTTTCGGACAATACCATGAAGCAGGCCGATTGACTGAGTCGAACGTAGCTCGGATGTCCATAAAGCGACAGTGGTAGGTTAGTGAAATAGGTGACGCTGCTCGAGGCATTGGCGGAGCGTAAAGATGTGGTCCACACACTCGAGACCGTGGCGGAAGCCAGCTTGTATTTCACGGGAGTGTAGTACTCGAATCGGCGTTAGTGTACGCGGTAGAATAGATGTTAGCATTTTGGAGGCAAATAAGATTAGGTTGATTCCTCTGTGGTATGCGCATGAGGCACGAGCACCATTGTTGATGGGTATGACAATCGACTCGCTTCAAGAGGATGGAACTTTTTCGCACTGGATCTTGGGGAACACAGCTTGTAATTGCCTGAGAGTTGTCTTGTCACCGTACTTGACTAACTCCGGAAGAAGTCTATCTGAGTCAGCAGTTTTGAATCGGCTTAAGTGACGAGGTTCAAGGCAGACCTCCGCTTCGGTAAGTGGTTCAAACGAAGTGTTTCAAGGTAAGCAATTTTTTACACATATTGAAAAACCAGACGTAGGAGGCCAACTTAACTGATACTGGATGTGCTCAGGCCAGCATCAATTACCGTTTCACAGCAGGTTGACACCATTTATTTGAGCTAAGCTCGTCCATGTTATGTGATAATCCTTAATTCCAATTTGCGGTGCAAATTTCAAATAGTATAAGCGCCAAACAATTTAGTGGTTTACTACTTGGTCCAATGCTTATCGATTAAACTTACATGGCTAGATCCACTGCAGTTGACCCACCGATTGGGGCCTATGTTTCGGCATATTTCAGCATGAACCTAGAAACCTAGAACCTAGTGTGATAAAATGTGGTATCAAATACTACTAGGTAGTAAATCGCATGATACTCTGGACATCTCACGTTGTTTCCGCGGTTATGAAACCTGACCCATCAGGTCGACAAACATAAACAGGGTCGTCACATTCGATCATTGCTGCCTTCCTTTCTTAGCTCCTCTCTGCTGAGAGCACCAAGAGAGCAATTAGCCTGTTCGGCGTCGCGTATTTGGTGCAGGAAGAGCGAGTAAACCGATCAACACCGTTTTATCATGCACCAGGCTTCGATGGTTGGACCACTTGTTGCGCTTGCTAACACACCGACTCCGGCGACACATATTGTTTGCGCGTCCGGGGGGGGGGCTGTTGGATGACGAAATGGGGAGGGCAAGCGATGACTTGGTCGAGAGGAATGAAAACCCGCACTTCGAAGTTGGCGTCGGTTGGTGCATCCCGACTGATTGGCTGGGGTCGTAAGGACGATGAATGCATTTGTTTGAACACACTTGCTGATATGGCTAGGAGCCGGCCCCCATGGCGTTTGTGTTGTGAGTTCCTTTGTCCATCCTCTCCTGCTTAGCCTCCGCCTTTAATCATGATGTCATTCGCTAGGCATAATATAACTCTGTTTACGGCACGATAGCCCGCTGTTAGCTTTCCGGAACGATGTCCATCCGTTACTTGGGACTCAGCCGGCGTGCGACTGTTGTATTTTTTCTTATTGTCTTTATTATTGCGACACTTTAGCTGAGGTGTTTCTCATATGCTGCTAACGTGTATACTGACGATGCTTCCGCCATAAAGTATGTGCCATATACTTAGGTGTAATCAAGTCGAACCTCACTATGGATTGATTGACATTGCGGCCGCAACCACCTGATACTTCGTAAAATCCTATCTGCATTTGGAAGTCCCCTTCAAGTGTGTCTTCAGCTCGATGTCAATCGGAATCAGTAGGAGTGTAGATGAGAGAACGGCGGGGAACAGCACTAACTTTTACAACACTGCAAAGGGAGGATACTGTGCTGCATAACGGATAATTGGGTGGTCTAGCAGATAAGTGGTGTGTTTAGAAGCGTACTGCTGGTAGTTGTCAATGGATATCCGTTGTCACCGCATCAGCAAGTGAACAAGGAAACAATGGTATGATACGGATGAAAAAGCCAAGGTCTGACAGGTCCCGTGGGATGGTTTGAGTAGAATTATCTAATTCCAAAGTGGAGAAGTTACACCGAAGTGAAACCCGCATCCTTGGACACAATAATATCCACTTTAACATACTTGTATATCCGTTTACTAGGATTTCGTGCGACTTCGTGAGCCAAATGTTTGTTTGCGTCTTGTTGTCACTCGATGAACGGAATTCAAATTAGGTGATACAAATTATGTAATACATCATCAACCCATTTGTAAAATTGCGTGACGTGGACGCAGAACTGAAAAAGTCGAAAGAGTGTAACATGGCTGACAGATTCGAAAAGAAAATTAATTCCTGCCGTCTACTGCGTGACTAATGTTAGCTGGTGACCCCGCATTTTGTGTTGCGGCTAAATCTCAGGAGTTGGCGGCAAGCTTGTCTGGTTTACTTCATGATATGTTACTCAAGATGAGTTCGCCACGTAGACGACGACAGCTTTCGTTTTGCACTCCTGTGGCTTTTAGTCGCAGATGGTATGGCAGGTGGAGCAATGCATTCATATTTTTCGTTACCATTCACTGTGGGATCTCCAGTGCAACTAGATCGCGTTTTAACTACGGCTTCCTGAACCCCGTGCTATTCATGGGCCACCATATGCGTTAAGAATTTGGGGGAAGATTGAGGGGTCAAACCGTTCGAACGCCCCCTCGTAGGATGCCATCCTTTTGGTTCAGGGTGTTCAACGCCTTCATTGACCGCGATGAAGAACCGAGGTCGTCACGCATCATCGCCCCAATGTCGCGCTCTTTTGATGCGGCCTTCAACAAGTGGTCTCAAAGCCTACAATCGTTAGTGCTCTTGTGACGCACATGCATGGTTTTTCACTTGCGCGCAATGGACGGAAGCAGGTTTGCCTCTGACTATTCTAAAGCACGGTTCATATCGACTTGCAGAGTATCGTGCTCTTTCTGATTTCCGATCGTCCGCTATATTATTGTGTCAGCAGAAATCAGTTGATTCGATTTGTTGATATGCACAGAGGCGTCAATGAAAGCCAAGTATAATCACGGCCTCAACACTGATCCTTTTGGAACATCACAGTTCATACCAATAGGATCCGAAAAATGAGTCCCGAGCATGACACACTCGCCGATGGAGGGAATTTCCGATCGATTCCAGTACAAGTTTCCAAATTCCGTTAGTTTACAGCATTTGGAAAAGATGTGATGATCTAAGGTTTGGAAGACTTTAGAAAAGTTTCGGGGGATGACATCAGTGCGGTTCCGCTGTCGGCTACTGCAGTCCAGCTGCCACGCACAAGCAGTAGACTGGTAGTACATGAACGATGATGGTGTAATCCATGTTGCTTCGGGGCTGAGGTTATATATTCCAAATGGCTCATTAGTGCCTCAGCTATGATCAACTCCATCACTTTTGAGGGAAACGAGGGGAAAATTACTGGAGGAGAGCTGGCGAGCTCCGAAAGCCTATCAGTCTTGATAACCTAGATAATAACACCCTGCGTTTACACACTGGTAGCCTGCTGTTCATCCAGACATCTTTGAAAAAGTTGCATTAAACGGCAAGCTATCCTATTAGCTGCCAAGTACAGTGCTTTCGGGAGAGTGTCATCAACTCCAGCGGAATTATTGTTAAGCAGCGATAGCAGCTTCCAAGCAACGGTCACTGAAGTATAAGAGATTTGAGTAAATACTGCTCTCTGGAACATTGGCTTGTGACAAATGCTAGTGTTGCTTCGAGATATTGAGCACATTGGAACTGGCTGAATACTCAGCGGTTTGGGCAACTCTATTTGCTGGGATGCGTGGAGGAACACCACGCTTCAGTTACTGGGGACTGTTTGTTCGTTTGCACAGGAAAGTATTTTGGCAGAAAACCTTCCCACCAAGCTCTGCTGGTGCACTAATTTGGCTTCAGTGCCAAATGGGGTATATTTATTACGCTGCATAGCATATTTGTTCTAGTTGTCCAGGCTAGGTTTCGCTCGGTACACATGCAACGACGCGTCTGTTCCCGTCATGCGTTTTCGGGTTCTGCTCCAAACGTATGATGGAGCTCTTGCGAAACAAAGCAATTTGGGTTCCGATGCTTTTAGGATTTGAACACTGAACTTGTCAGCAAACTGTACCCAGGCGGTATCAATCGTCTGCTAACTCGCAGATGGCGTGTCCAATAAGTTCCGTTAATATGTCGTAGTGTGGGATTATTCAAAGTACTCAGTAGGTATAAAAACGTACTTGTGAGTTATTGTTACGTGATCAAGTAGCCTCAGAATGATCTCTATATTTGGCTCCTTGAGCACGAGCTCTTTGTGCACGAGCACTAAAGCAAGCACAGGTGGTTTATTTCCAGCTCTGAATCGAGTGGTCGAAATAATATGGATGAAGAGCGGGACCTTTGAGTTGAGCGCATACAGGCCGGCCTTGAATTACTTGCAGGTCGATGCCTGAAGTTCTAGTTGGTGAAGCTTGAGATAATCTTGGATGAATATATGGCTGTATCGTGGTCACAAGACCTTCCCGAAGGTTAATGTTAGTCGAGAGTCCATCTCTGGAGTGGAGGATGGACGATGAACAACTCTTGCGATTCTACTGTCGCCGCCACGCAGTTGCTGTTTGCACCAGAGTATGATCGGTATTTCTGGATCCTCCACGGCTTCGCACTATGGAGCACTGTTGCAGTTTACAACTGCCCCATCGTCATTGATTGGGCGATGGTTTCGAAGATGGGACATACCATGTGTTGCGACTTCGGCGTTTGTGATGTCTGAGTGTAACCAACTTTTTGCTCAAATATGAGGTCCTAAGTCTATGATGCCTGACGTAGCCATAGTTCGGCAGACTTGTTTAGGAGACCTTGTGCTTTACTATACATGAAGGAACGTTTATCTGTTCTCAGTATTGAATCGGTTAACATGCGTTTTAAGGGTGATTTTGTGCCGACCGGTGAAATTACGGCCACTACTTGTTACTTGGTGGGGTGATGAGGAAATATTTTGTGCCAGATGCAGCGATTCTGCTATTATCTCCTTGCAACTATCTTTGTGTGTAACTTACGGGGTGTGTTCACCAGGTTCATTGGCTAGCTGAATGATGTTATCTCAGCCGTTATCAGAAAGCATTTCGGGTAAATTTCAGCTCTCGTATGTTGATTTACGGGACGCTGCTTTCAGTCGAAATTATGAATGTTGGTTGCTGCAAACTGAATACCAGCACTCCAACACCCTTGTTGAAAGTTGTCTGGAATGAAACGTCGGTTCCCAAACATCGGGCCACATATTTGTAAGATAGAGATAAGCGCAGCTTTGCGATCGATTTAGCTATGAGGTATTCCAGGTGGAGGGTCTCGTAAATGAAGTACCATTGCTCCTGAGCTTGGGTGGTCGCTTCTCGCTCGTAATTTCCAGCAGCCTTGGGAACATTGTGTACAAAGATTGTTCTGGCTAGGGATTCCTGCCGATGTTCACCTAAGTTGTGTATCGCCTGTTGGCACTGGCTACACGGAATATTTAGAAAGATGCGGATAGAACAAGGTGCGTTCCGGAGGCAAACTGTTGACATCAGATCTGCTTCTGCTTCATTGGCGGAAGTCAATAAAACTTCGAGAAATCTCGGTGCAACTTAGCCTTTCGAGTTTTAGTGACAGATTAGTCACCTCAAGTAGGAGACCTTAGCTGCAACACCAAGTATGTCACATATGAAGTTCCAGTTTCACATATTTGCTTTGCTTTCCTCTTGGGAATCTATACTTTGCTTCTAGAAATTTGTTGCAGACTGCCCATGTTACTCTATGTGCAATTCGGGTTGAGGTGGTATGCATACAACCTGTGGAATCTGTACAACTGCAGCTTCGGAGACTTCAGTTACTTCGAGTCCAGCAGGAGTAACTAAAGACCAAAGTTTCCGGTTACCGTTGGCGCCGACCAGGTTACGACTAACACTAGTGTTGAGAACTCTCTGAAGCTAAGCATTATTTTAGAGTATGCAAGAGGTCCTGGCCGTTCTTATTTCTATCAGCCTGGAGACGGTTGCTTCAGGCCTATTTGAGCCACCGGTGGTACTGATGTCCAACACCACAGCTGACACAGTTAACACATAGCCCAACCTCCTGCTGCTATTAAGCAAAGCTTAGAGGAAAGGACGGGTTCGCCTACTGTCACCCTTTCTTCTACTGAAGCGAATTTAGTGTTCCTTATTCTTCCAATCGTAGTAACCATTAGTTCGTGATTCTGCAATTGCTTACCTACGACCTTCACCGGCGGGCTGACCAAACATACTGTACAGAACCACTGAGAACCTGGTCTAACATCGTATGGCTTCAACTGTTTTACTGTGAAGTTGGAACACAAACAATGAAACCTGCTGAAACAATTGGAACAGTGTATTGCTGTGAGTAATTCTTCTGGCATTCTAGAAAGCTACTGAATACTTCCATTCTGACAGCCCTGGACTAGGCTTCTGCTTAGTTGTTACAAACCATAGCGTCGAGCGATGCCTTTGGTATCAGTGGCCAGTTGCATGTGGTTGCACTTCTGTCCAATGTGCATTGAGTATACTGTGTTTTCAATGTCGACACGTGCGGTCCATTACAGGATTGCCAGGAGAGATTTAATTGCTATGTCGTTTGCTCTGTACTCGTTTTGTGCCGTAAGCAATGCAGATGAGCGGCGAGGGACATAGTTATTCTATTGCTACTTCACTTATCGCTCGACAGCTGGGGTGGATGGCTTTTTGTAGAGTTCGGTTTTGCTTTCCGTTTAAAGTTACAACTGTTGTTGTTGGGCTTGAGATTTGACAGATCTCTTGCCATTGTTTCTGCGGGAACGGCGCTAGATTCAAAAGATGGAATGCACTAACTAACGCTGTCGAGACTGGAGCGAGTGAGTGTACGCAGAAGCGCGCACAGTGAGAATTGGGACAAAAAGCCGTATCTGAGTGTCAGACCGAAAAGAACGTAAGCAAGACATGCGAAGAGAGCTGAAACGAGTGCACGCACTAGATTTTCCTATTAAACCGAACAAAAGACCTATTCAAAGTAAGAGTCTAATGCATTAGACCCTGTCAGATCATCGGCTTCTAATTGATCTCATAATAACTCACCAGATACTACACCCGGGTCAGGTCTCAATGTTGTGGCCGCTGCTGCACGTTTTTGCACCGAGCAGCACACACGGACACCCGTACAAACTAGGGGTACCGGACTTAAAGCGCATCGCTCATCCTGTTTGCTTCGGGCGGGATGGAAATGCGAGTTACCGGAGACACAAGTCGAGGCGAAATTGGTGTCGGAATTTAAGAGCTTTCTTTACGCCCAGTTTGCGGACTAAATGTATAGGGAGCGTATCGCACCCGGATAAGATGTAGTGCAGCTACAATATGCAACCACTTTCAAGAATCAGCGAGGTGATTCCGAGCATGCGCCCGATCAATCTACGATGGAACAACACTAATTGTTATCTTCTGGCTTTGTATTCTCAGTATTTCGTGTTCAGTATTCAACCTAACTGGAGTTTAGTGTGTAGTGGAAAGGGTTTGGTATTGGATTTGCGTCAATTATTCTTGTACAAACGCGTAGTGGGGATTTTGGTATAATTCAGAGATAATTCTGCACGGTACGCTTTCAGCCAGCAGGCTTTCGTAAGTCTGGAAAAGCACCAGACATCGCTGTTTCAACCTTCTGCGTCATGTCAGTGGAGTGTGGACCATGAGTAACTATCTCGGAATTATTGTTTAACTTAAGCTGTCTGACGACTGAGACCGTAGTAATTCCCCCACTCTGAACTGATAATGGTAGGGTGTGAGTACAATAGGAAACCAAGTAGCTATGCAGGAGGAGTGGACAGCGCAGTGCATGACATCTAATAAGCTCAGATAACGTCGGAACTGAGCGTGGAATGTGGTGTGTTCGGTTGCGCAACAACCGGTATCCATTATTGGCTCTCGCTTATTCGCATGATCTGTCCATTCCATGGAAGTTAGTCATCCATCTCGGAACGTTCTTTTGAACCCTTCTCAAACTGAAGACCGGAACGAACACACGCACATATTCAGCCACATATCTACAACTTCAGGTGATCGGATGACAAGCTATCTGAACTTCTGTGTTGATCTCTGTCGTCCGATAGAAACTATGCTCATTAGTGTGGACTGGATCTCCTCACCACTCCTTAAGCAGCTGCGTCGACTTAAGGAGAGAGCCTTCGAAGTTAACTTCGTGTCTTAATCCATTTTATTTCTCTAAACATCAGGGAAGAATTCACCACCTCAATCACGCCTACGTTCAGACAATTCTGAGAAACAATAATGGTCGTGAGATTTGGCAGGTAATGAAACAATTTAGTGAAGTTGCTCGTCATAGTACGAACACTGACTTAGACGTAGAAGAATTAAGTCGCAATTTCTGCTGCTCCAGCCGTGACTTACTCCCAAAATAGTCATCTGCACAGATTCAGTGGCCCAAAGACTAATCACCATTTGTCAATGTTGCAGCGCATCACAAGAAGCTTATGTAGCTAAACTCAAGCAAATCTAGCGGACTTGACCGGTTGTCTCCCTTCTCCCTTAAGGAGTGTGCAGGTGCATTATCCCAACCGCTAGCTGAGTTGTACACCATGAGCATTAACCAAGGCAAGATCGCAGACTGTTAAAGAGCTGTTAGCGTAACACCATTACCAAATAAAGTGACAGGTAAATTTCGATATATGGCGTGCACTTCAGTTCATTTAAAAGTCGTCGAGAAACTCATTCTTGTCGAATTGCCAATCCAATCCTGCCTGAATGACGCACGTCGATTTGCATACTGAAGTTCGAGGTCGACACAAGACGCCTTGGTTTGTCTAGTGCACTCAGTGCTATCGTCGCTAGACAGCAAGAACAAAGCGACACATGTTTGTTTCCTTGACTATACCAAAGCCTTCAGTTGTGTTAACCGTGAAACTTCCTTGTAAGATCTCCTGGCTTCTGATATCCAACCATAGATAGCTTTCTTGCTATAGGATTATTTCGCCAAAAATATTCACAAAACCAGGTTCAACGACAGGAGCTCCTTACCTCTTAGCACTACTTCCGGTGTTCTTCAAGGAACCCTTTTTCGCCATTCTTATTCTCTACCTACTTTGGCTCTACACCTGTCCCATAAGAAGCCATAAGGCTAGAAGACACCGATGATGTACTAATGGACGCGATTCATCTAATTTCAGCCTCTTCAATCAGGCTACAATTTGTTTGGATAAAATCGTGCATCGGTGAAACTCCTGTGGCTTAACGTTGAATGCTTCCAAGTGCATTGATCTACTGTTTTCGCTGCATAAGGAAGATCGTTACCACACACTCGTCGCTGACTGTCCTCAACTTCACAGCAGTGGTGAAAGCTTGAGCATCTCGACGTCAGTAAAATATCTGAGCACCACACTGAGCCATGATTTTTCATGGCCAATTCACGTGAAGGAACTATTCAACAAGGTCAAGCGACTATCATTTAATGTCTTATGTATTCGTTTGTCCTCAGTCTCCCACTAGTTGATCCCACGATTTATCAATGGATGTACTCTTTCTGGGCCTATTAGGTAAGCATTGCAAACTACTGCATAGGTCGCTGAAACACGTAACGCCACGCAGTGGCATTTATAAACCAACCTTAGTTCAACACATTGTATCTGTTCATGTTAATTCATACGCAAAACACTTCAAAGATACTCACTGATATGAGCCATTCTTTACAAAGCGTTTTATCCAACTGCAAATCTAGTTCCTCAATTCGACAAAACTACAGAGCCATAGATGCCATTAATGCTCATCTGTCATACCTTATCTAGCTAGATTTCTGCTTGATCCGAAGATTATCATTCAAACATTACAAAGCAACTTATGTAAGTGTCCCGTACTACACATTAAATATTGTTTTAACCACCGTATTTTTACTATTTTTCATGTATTATATTGTGTTTCTTTACCGTTTCGTTCTTATGTGGGTTTCAGCTGAAGATTCAAACTTCATGGGTGTGTAAAAGCGAATTCTTTAGTGGGTTTGTCTTGACTTGCTTCTACATGGCTGGCTGCACCCCGTTCAATATTTGTCTTCCAACGGCGCCTCTATAAGACAAAGAAAGGAGGTCTAGGCTTACAGAGGGAACGTGAGTAGCCTGCGATGCAACGCCCCCAACTCCATTCACACACCCATATCCAGTGTAAACCCTAAGAAATGAGACCGGAAGGCATGTGGATAGGAGCCAGGTATCTTCAACGGAGCCGGCCCACACTTTCTCAACATGCAGAGCAGCAGCGGCATTCCTGTCCATCTAATTTGGGGATTTATGCACACCATACCTACACAAGGCGATGGCTGAGCCTTGGCCCATTCCAACCTGGTCGGAACCACTCTTTGGACCTAGCACCGTTACGAGACCGTGCACCCTCTCTCTTCCAGAAGCCATTAACGTTCTCTTGTAGCCAGTAACCTAGGCGGTGGTTTTTCGACATGTAGTCACCTTGCTAAAATACACATCAAGCGCACCCAGACATAGTATATCACAAGGGGGAGTTGACGTCACGCGCATGTCAGACAGACAGTCAGTCGACTTTGCCCAAATGGGACGACAAAGCACCTGACATGCATCCACAGCCGCGGTCTTGGAAAACATGCACAACGGTTGTAGCCACGACGGGGATATCAACCATTGCTCATTATCCAAACATCCAAAAACAAGGAAATAATTGCGCAGCCACACATACAGACCAACTCCAGCGATGATGTAGCATGCACACTACTACGTCTACCGCATTGATGACACGGTTAATAAATAGAATCAGAAGCAGCGCACTTATCACGCGCTGCGCTGACGCTTACCTATTCAACTTAGTCATCGTCTGGACAGTATAGGGAGGCGCATCACTGCAACACTTCAAGTTCAGATACAGTCGTTATGATCGCGATGACCAAGGTCTACTTCAAAGTGGACCGAGGTCTCAATAGAGATTGCGTGTTGCAATCCCACCAAGCGGTGGGCATATTGAATCCAACTTTGCATTCCTAACCGATGTGCCAAACGTTGCTCACAGATCTAGAGCATGGATACTGAAATCAATGGTGAAAAGAATGCGGCTAATCTTCTTGTTTAACACTCGCCTCAGTGAGGATGCCAGATAAAATTCAGCTTGGGCGTAAAGGAAGGACGGCTACGTGTCTTCTTAAACCTAAACGATACCATAGATAGTTTTGCACCGTAATGACCAAGTCCTCTATGGATTCGCAATGAAGACCTTTGCGAAAATACGGAGTCGCCCCTCCCCCTTTACTGCGTCCATCGTTCTGAACAAGAAACATGCATTGTAACACGACTTCCGTGTCAGTTATGTCGAGGCATTACCGTGTTTCCAATATAGCGACGAGATCATAGGTGGATAATCTCTGGTGGATTCGCAGTTGCTATAGTTTACTAATTATGCCTTGAGCAATCATGTATAGACAAGACAGCTTGGATTTGCCTACCTTCCGCTTCTCTGAGCTATCTTGGCTATGTAACAGCCGTTTCGGTACCCCCGTCGAATCCCTACGCCGGACAGCTCCGGTGCATCTTAGATGTCGCAGCAAAAGTACGCAGTCTACTCTGCAGACATAAACTCGGTGAAACATTTATGTGTCGGTAACTCAGTCACACCAACTGATACACTGAATCTAACGCAGGTACTGTTGGTAAAATCACTACAGATATCGGATCTCCCTCCAACAGAGCGTCTAGATTTCGTCGACGTTAAAGTATCATCGACTGGTAAACTGACAGCTTAAACCCAACGGTCAGCAGTTGATTCTATCACATCCGTTATCCCAGCTTTCCAAATTCAGCAGCCGCCTTTGGTACGCGGATGCTCAGTTCGCTCGAAATCCTTAGGTCGGTCAAAATTACGTACCACCGGGAGCAAAATTAAGGAGGTGGTTCCCGAAATGTCGTCTTAAATCTTGATTTGCAGTAAGTCAACCGGTTACTTCCTTGGTGAAAGCTGAAAAAAACAATCTTGCTTGCGATGATGGCGAGTCCGAATTCGTCCGCTGTCGAAGCGATAGCTCTTGTTCTGCTCTTCAACTCATTCGCGCTATGTGTAAACAACGCACACTCATCGGCAACCAGTAACGTACAGATAGTGGTCTCCATCATTAGGGTTCGTGCCCCGAAAAGAAACATGTTTATCGGTCCACCATCAATACTGTGTTCCACACAGCCGACTTAGCCACAATAATCATCAAAAGCTCTAGATAGCATTGCATTTAGATAAACATTAGACAGAGAAGGGGCTAAGATACAACTTTGCTTCATACCAGAGAGAGTAGTAAGGTTATGCGAGGTTTGTTCACTCAGCCGCACATTCGCCCACATATCAATGTGTAGGCATTCAGTTAAACTTACAAATTTACTGGGAGAACCAAATTTACAATACACCAGCCATAGTGTTTCGGGGTTCACTGAGTCAAATGCTTGGTGAAATCGACAAGCAGGGAGTACAATAGCTGCTGTCGCTCCAGCCATTTCTCCTACGACTGATGAGCTACGAAAGCCGCATCTATGATACTGCGACCCGAACAAAATCCACAAAGATCTTCCGCCACGTTATGTTTAACGACCTGAGTGATGAGGCAGTTGAACACGATTCGTGCTGTAGCTTTTCCAACAAAGCAGCAAGTTGATACAAGTAACATATATTTTTGACATTTGCGTGCATAGTTCGAGGGTTGAGCTGTACAGCAGTATGCCAAAAGTGGACAAATGTTTCGACAAATAAAAAACTGATTGCAATAAAACTGCAAACACTGGTCGGAACTGCGTCGACTTTCACCGTGTGCAACTGGGTGCATGTTAGGTAAGGCATGATGAAGCGTCTCGCATACACCTTCGGAGTACGACGTAGAGTCGAGACGCACAGCTCAAAGGTATCAAATGATGTCAATCCGAGTGCCGCAACATGTTTGACTGATGTGTTATATATCATCCTTCACTTATTGATAATGACGGGATGGTGAATGATATTCATCGTCTTAGAAACTTGTTCATGTACGTGTCGCGATAAAATTGTTGCATTCCCCCCCCTGATCCATATTTGTCCACTTTTAATCTGTAAGTACATTCCACTCGGTACGCGCCACAAATAGCCACATACACAATGTGAACCGTGGAATTTTTAACAGCAAGCAAGTCTGGCTTGATGCAAGTGGTGGCAATCGGAATCCTCGGCTCCATAACATTGTTAACGTTTCGGCTTCGCAGTTGCCTTGCAATCTGTTGCATAGCTATGTTGTGACGCTTGCAGCGGACATCATGCGTGATGCAACAAACCTGAAGAATATGGGAGTCTCCTTTTGTTCGTAGGTCCAGCGACAGTTGAGAAAAGCCGGGTCACTTGTAGGCCTGCCTCTGCTTCGTCTTTTCTTGGAAGAAAGAACACCTCCCCGTAGTTGGACACCTCGAATGAAAAGAGGTGGAAATATTCTGGTTGGGTCCCTTAGTCAGTTCGAAATGATTTGGAATACTGGTTTGCTTTCTACCAGCTACTA
Organism: Dicrocoelium dendriticum; assembly: GCA_944474145.2. Lineage (NCBI taxonomy): Eukaryota > Metazoa > Platyhelminthes > Trematoda > Plagiorchiida > Dicrocoeliidae > Dicrocoelium > Dicrocoelium dendriticum. The sequence continues at coordinate 111,988,884 of OX104063.1, read as the reverse complement.
CTACTTAACTGCTATCAATCCCGCACTGAAGATGTCACCTCGAATGGTGGCGAAACGTTTGCAACCAAGTTGTTCAGCTCGGAGAACTCCACGACAACCCTTAGTCAGTGGTGCACGGAAGGTGTCGTGAATATATTTCGTAAGAGAGAGACACCCACTGAAGCGAAGAAAGCATCACTCCAGGCTTCAACAGCTTAGCTTTTATACGTGACGACGCGATTAATGATGGTAACAATAGAACGTGATAGACGATGATAGCAGCGGCTGCAACTTCCCGGATCGCCTAACTGGTAATTGGATGGCATTTGGCAAGATGTCGTTTCACCCTCTCCTTCCGCTGCAGAAGAATATTCTTGGACAGACAGGGAATACCCAGACATAAATTCCCAATGGGAGCGTGAATATATGCAATTGAGTTATCTGTCGGCAAACGCAGACACTTTCCGACGTGCGACTTGACAACGCGATCTAACCGCTTCAATGTATTCTGATAAGCCACTGCGAGAGCTAACTGATGAACATGTTTGGGCAGCAGATAAATTCACCGAATTTCCAGTCGTTGCTGTGGTTTAAACGGTGTCTTGGTGAATTCGTCAAGCTGCACTGTGATATTGTCAATTATTGTTGTAGAGAGTTTACCTTTCTGATTAAATGGTGGGCCCAACATCTTAAAATTTTCATCTGGCTGAACAGAGAGAATAAAAAATTGACCAGATTCTAAAGCGTTCGTATCCATTATGGTCCGTTTACGAACGCAGTCAACAACTATATTTACCGAGAAAGATTTTAAGTGATTAATGTTGAGGCGGACGCACTGCTGCCGTTGATTGAATCGTTTAAGGTGATGCTTGAGGAAAATGCGATGTTGCAAAAAATGACCACATTATTAGCATAAGCTAGATATTCAATCGGGCCAGCCAGTGATATCAAAGGCGGGGTGGCGACTCCGTGTAAACTTCATCGAGGGACATTATGATCTGCAAAGGGGAAAGCGGATCTTCTTTCCGGAACGCTCTATCGGAATGAAGCCTAACATTATTAAAGATTGAGGACACAGGACGGTAATACAATGCCAGGTAATACAACAAAAACCTGGGAACTCCAAAAGCAGCTGCCGCTCGAAGTAAGAATTGGTGAGATATAGAATTAAACGCTTTCGTGGTATCCCCTGACGCAAAAGAAATAAGGTACGAGAGGAGTGCGGATGGCGAAGAGCAGCATGGAGTATGGATGGAGCTTCGAAAGAGCCAGCTTTATGAAGGAAACCAAACTGAAGGCGGTCGGTAGGTAAAGCCTGGACTCAACGACTAAAGAGGACACGATGAAAATGGCATGTGGGGACAGATAAAACTAAGATTGGGCTGAGTTGATCAGGGAGGTTGACTGGGGAACTTTTGGCACCAAGATGGTCCGGGTTGCGTTCATGTGGATAGGGAATGAGCAGGAAGCAAGAAAACAGTTAAGGACGGAAGTTACAAATTAGTGATCCATCCTTGCAACGTCGGTGGGCTTGATGCCGTCTATACCTGGAGCAGAACCCCACTTCTTTTTCAAAACACTTTGCATATTCTCCAGGATAATCGGTTTCACCAAGTCCACATCAGCTAGAAAGTATCGATGCGGTGCGCGGTCATCATTAGTAAAAGGTCTGGAGAGGACATCCTTCAAAAATTTCGTGAAGCCTGGAATATTCTTGTCATCATTAGGTAAGGTAATGTGCCATCTTCTGTCAATCAAAGCACTTACTGCATCTTTCCGTCAGGTATGTTAAAGACACTGTATATGGCCATAATGAAGATGTTGCCGGTGTGGATTGTTTCCAATGGTTACAGCACGTACGCATTTTTTTTAGATCCATCCGTGTGGAAAGTGGGTAACACATTATACGTTTAGGGCCTCATTAAATGTGACGCTAGATGCAACGTAGCGAAGGAATTCACTGGATTCAAAAGCTTTGAGTGTTCCTCCTTGGCAGGAGAGGCACTGTTGGAATAAAGCTGTTAGGCCGCTGGCAGCAAAGTGCGGAATACTGGTTTCGGCGAGAACGCGAAGGAAGCTTCATAAATAATTCGAAATGACTGGATGATCCTGTCCCACCGTGCCTGTGGCGCATATAACGTTTGTGGATGTGTCTATGTCGAGGAAGACTACGGAGGGGTGAGAGATACAGCTGAAGAATCGCTAGAGAAATCGAGGGGAAACGATTGCACCTAGGAGCGCACTGTTACCTCTGGAACCATTGCTGTCGATGAGTGAGGCGCTGTTGCAAAAACGATCGAGACAGTGGAACAAAGTACGAGAAAACGCCGATCAGTGTCGGAGTAGGGGATGGTCGCCACAGTACTAACTCCTTATGATTCTCGAGGGGCTTGTGCAGATAAATCCATGTTAGTAGTTGTTGTAGACTGAGGTTAATGGGTTATATTGGACGTTATGTTTGAGGAAGGTGACGCTCTTATGGTTCCTTGCGAGGGCGTGATTGAAAGTTTGGTACCGATTGATGATTGCGGAGAAGCACAAGAATTGGACATTGTGTGATGTTGCTGTAAAAAGTATCTAATTCGTTGTAAGCGCTTCCTAACACTGTCCTTGTTGCGAATAGGAAAGATGCGCTGCAATAGTTCTAAAAGGCGATTTAAGGAAGGGGATGTAGCCTCCAAACTTGTGGCTGCTAAAAGTAGGGATTAGGCATCCCTGGCTGCCCAGTTGTAAGATTGTCTCGGTAGTCGGGCCAGACAGTCTGCATTGTAACTGGCAGGATGTTGATATCTCCAACGCTGTAAGATTCCAATTCTAGTCGAAATAGTTAGGCAACATTTTGAACATTCGCAACTGGAATTATTCCTTTCATGAGCCGTAGCAAGTGGACTCGTAGGGTTCATCGGATTGGTCAAATAATAGCGCCACAGGCCGCTCCCATATTTAAACGTCCATAGGCAACACGAACAATTGGGAGGCTGAGAAGTTTCAGAGCTCGTCACCTGATCGGAGGCGGGAGAGGTGGACATTGATTAAGCAGTTGCTGCAGAAGGATCTGTTTGTCGTAATGATGGCGGCCACCGAGGAAAGCGGTCAATTAGTACGTATGGTTGTCGTGACTTTGAAATGATAAAGTGATAAAGGTGAGTGTGTGGGTGAATGTGTAAGTGACTGATGGGCGCGATTCTGTAAGCTGGCTACAGAGTTGGCAGAGGCCAATCCGTTTGAGCTGTTGAAAGAGCAACCAACGAATCCATTGCTCTGCCTCTCCAGGGCAGAGGAAGAAAAGGAATAGGTGGGAGTCTGCACCGCGGACGGTTCATGCAGCCAAATCCGCGGCTGGGATGAGGGTGTGCATCGAGGTGGGCCTGTGCAAGGTGGCAATTTTGCCGTTGTTGGGGTTAAAAGCTAGGACCTTGATAATAACAATGTTGTTAGACCATCCGGGACCACAGCGGAGGTACGAGACAGCAAGTCGCGGGCAGGTAAACTATTTCCAATTAAAAGTTGCCCCAAACTCTTCGCCAGCCGCGGCTTCTAAGTTGGTAGAAAGTTGTTCCCGGGCTCCGGCTACTGTATTAAAAATTTCCAACTGGTCTCACATTTGTAAGGTAGGCCCAACGTTGTCGGTAGTAGGTCTTTTAGCTCAAGATTTGTCGCAGATGATGTATCAGAAGTTCGGTGATTCAGGGGTGGAGAGTCTGGGATGGGAGAAAGTTTAGGGAGCAGAACGGATGGATGGAGGACAGAGGCGTATAAAGGTTCTCTTTGGGCAGTAAGCAAAGCGATATTTCGTGCAACATTGCTTGCTCGCTTTGTGCTTTACAGTATTGACACAAGGACATCCTTCAACTCACCTGGCACTTCCTCTTCAAATCACACACTTTGCACCAAGTGGCGCAACGCATGAGTCAAAGCAGGTCCGCCGTGTTTCAGCATTTCTTGTGGTGTCCCATTGGCTCCGGAGTACTTGCGGTTTTGCAATCGAGCAAGTGTACTCTGCGTCTCATCCATTGTCGGTGTAGAGGCAGGACACACCTTCACCTCCTATTGTTGCATTGCATACAATACAGCCCAGTCCCTCTCTGAACGGTTGTTAAGAGCCAGTCGTTATTCTTCCACCAGATATGCATTGTGTCGGTTGTCTGAAGTTTGTAATTAGTTAGCGGCAAGTTGTGATATCTGCGTGCGTTTCCCGAACATTCGTGGTCGTTTTACCATGAACGTGCTCACGCCTTCGTGCGTGCTTCCCATTTTAAAGAATGAACTACTTATTTGTGTATTTAAGTATTATCAGAGATAGTCGAAGTTCGCGTTAGGCCACGTTGAGAATCCTTCATCCACTGTTAGTAGGCCTGGTAAAGGCAGTATCTGACAATTATTGTGAATACTTAAAATGGTAACTAGAAAGGTAATGAGGGTGGAATATCACTTATATAGATTTAAACCACAGAATCTGTTGGCCTACAGTGGACGGTATCCTTAACTAGGTAGTGGTTTAATAAGGAAAAGCCAGATTCAAAGGAATCCCAACTACGTTTCTCGTCCCACTTAAAACTTAACAGCATTACACTACTTGGAGACCATCAGATAAAGTGGATCACAGTGTACCGTCAGTTGGATGGTAATCAAGCATTCAATTGCCCCTGTGTTCAGACTGTGGAATACACTCCCTACATACATAAATTCACCACCACATTACCAAAAACTCAGAACTGAATTGACGATGCACTGATACGTTTCCATCACTTGATATAACCTAAATGAACGCTTTTCAGCAGATCACGCACAATTCATGTTCTCGATTGAACGTGTTAAGGAGCCGACAGAGATAGGCCTTAGTTAGTTGACACTAATTCCGTTTCGGAACAATCAACCATTCCATCCTGTGTGATTAGTCAGGCTTTACTTCCCATGATATGCCATTGCTTCCATTGTCCCCAGATCTACCAAAGTACGCCGGCAATACAAACAGTCTAAATTAAGGCAAGCTTCCCGAAATGGTAAAGAGTGTGACTTAAACTGTGGTTTACGTAAAACGGGATGGTGCAACAGGAAAATGACTGACACTAGGAGGTTGTGGGCCACTGGACAGTTCAATGACGTGGTTTCCTTGGTTGAGAGAATGTTTCTTAACTTATATACATATGTTGGATTAGAATTGATGAGCAACGGTTATGAAGCCACACATATTTACATGGATTTTACCGCAAAGTAAAGAAATTGCTCAATTAAGCTGGACGACTGTTATTCCTGTCGAAAATCAACAGTCCCCATATGGGGTTATTGTCTGACACTTTGCTGATGGAATCGTAGCTGGTGTTGCGGCTACCTTCAAAAACCAAAGCTGTGACAATGTCATCATCTACGAAATCCGCAAATGGCTGGAGTCCTGATTCTGTGATCCTATCGACAGAAAATACGATATTTTATCGAACTATGAAAACTGAGTCCTAGGTACAACAATGTAAAAAATTAAAGGAGACCAAATACTTTATGGCAGCGTTTCATACGAAGTATCCGTGAGCATAAATCAGTAGGTTCGGGACATTTCCGATTAGGCTGCATGAATCAGCCTACCCATAGCCTGCGTACAGCCCCAAGTGGACGAATTACATCTATGGTCACAGTCGTAAGCGGTTGCAAGCAGTTTGAGAAATAACATTAGCATTTGCTGTGCAACTGTACGTTGACTCAGACCCAGTTTTCCAACACACCGCATTATGCAAAATACTTCGATACAGTGTGCTCAAAACAGAGTTTGCATCTGTTATGCTTATGCACACAAACTGAGATTACACTTAGCATAGAAAAAACAGGTTTTTGTTTTGTTATTTCGCACTTACCGTTGTTTGCATTGAGCTCACACGGTCGGACTTGCCCTCTGATAGAAGCCAGATAGGTGGGTTATCGTTGACATCTTTAATATATACATGTACCAAAATTATCTTTGAATATTGATCATTCGACCGCACGTTCAGGTCCAGACGGCAAGTGGTCAACGCGGAATCTGATACGAGTCCACTGCTATGGTCCATGTGTGTATCATCTGGATGCCATTCCGTATCCATTGGGATCGACCGCCAAGAAGGATATTCATCTCGCATTTTGAAACAGCATGATTGAAATGTTGGGCAAAGATTATCACGGTCGATGCGACGAGCAATTCTAAGGATCCCGGTTGTGGGGCTTAAAACAAAAAAGCCCGATTGAGGATCGCTGTTGAATATCTGGAAGTTTTTCGTACTTTTTGCAGCCCATGGTTTAGACGACAATCCATCAACAAGGAAGTTCAAGCTGGCCACTTCTCTTCCTATAGGCTCTTCCTCGAATATATGCACGCTCAATCTTTTTAACTCAGGAGTTGCTGTAGTGTTTAAAAGTAAAGGTTTGTTGGGGTCCATCACTGCTATGTCCACCAACTGTGATGTCATTGACCTCGATTCCACAGCGCAGCAATACACAAGGATGGTTAGATACACCAAGCTGCGTGAGTGAGTCATGCTTCACTAAATTTGAAGCAGTAGAGCGTAGTTTCCAGTGGTCGTCTGCATCTAGAGAAAATAAGTACCAATTGAAAAGTTGAGCTTCAGCATCTTTATGATACCATACATTTTGCCTTGCAAACCATTATTCAATAGGCTCACTAGCTGGGCTCCTCAATAAGAAGAATAGAATATGTTCACACACAGTTGATCTTATCCTAGACAATCCAACTAGTTGCCAATGTGTTGTCACAAGCTGAATCTGAGATTTTTGGCTCCATAGCCAGTTACTTTAACCTGCCATGGTTACCTTAAGTCATTTCCGTCAGCCGCGAAATGAAGTGTAAGCAGGACAGTTGTGTCTAAGCTGCCAAATTTGCGCTCCATGCCGGAACATTAGCCTAAAAGTTACTTCTATCTGCATTACCTTTTGTAAGCCAAAGAATTTGTCTTTGTGGATAAACAGCAATAAAGTCGTGATGCAGAATTCCCTTTAGAAGAATCGTGTCCAGGATAAGCTACTGACCATATGAATGATAACAGAGACAACATCCACTTCAGTTAATCGTTTTTAATGTAATTGTAATTGTTGTGGATAACTTAGACTACGCTTGGAACCAAACAAAAGTTCAGTTTCCAGAAGGCATAGTGAACAATCGGTTAATTTGTTTGCTGGTCAAAGTTTCACTTTTGACAAAAAAGATTTTTCAGGTCTAAATGAACTAGGTTAAAAGTGGCCGCGATTTTATAACAAGTGTAAGTACGTCGTACACGGGGAGCAATCAAAGTGCAATTTATTGAAAAAAGCTGTTGTAACCAAATATCATCAGGTTTACGTGTACATCAGTTGGAGGAAACCAGTCACTGAACTCTTTAGGATTGTGGCGATACTGGTCATGAAATTTTCCGTTTACATTATCGAAGTTCCAGCCGTGGGACAAATGCGTAACAAACTGCTGGTTGGATGACAGTTACGGGTGTGTGTGTCGGGCTAGCTTAAGTGATCCGTTAAGAAGAAATTTGTCAACTGAATGACAGATGGTGGAGGTGTGTATAGATTACCACAATTTCGGACTAACCTGTCAGTCTCAGAAGTTAGCCATTTTGAGATTCATCTTAATCCAACCTTAATAATCGGGGCATCCTCGACGTAAATATTTTGCCCTGTGCCTATGGAATGTGTTGCTACCCCAGTCTCTCTGAGCAGAGCTCTGTGCTCAAGGTTGTTCCTCGGAGGTGGCGATATATGCCGCCTTCCGAAATTCTCATACCATATTCCCGCACTGTTTGGCCTATGTACACTTATGCATAATCCTTACATGAGATTTTGCAAATGCCGTTTGTTGTTCCAACCAGCTCCACCAATGTACTGAACTTAATATTCCTATTGAGAATACACAACCCACAGACCAAGATCTCAAATCATCTCCCTGGCAGTGAGCATAAAATGGTCTAACTCAGATTCTATTACAAGACCCAATTTAGGGTTACTGTTCATGATCAGAAAATGCAGTAGGCAAAGAAAAGATGCAAAGTAGCTTTTTACTTACCGCCACAAGCGCTGTCAGTGCGGCCTGGTGATCCACACTTCAGCATACTGGCTGACAGCCAGGAAGCGATTAGATCGAACTTTTGTCATGTTATCTTTATAAGTGGCAGAAATGACTGTTAAAATGCTAAGACTTGGAATTATTTTAGCTGGTCAGAGAATGTTTACGTTCTCGTTGCACGGAATTCTGGGTCAAAATGAAACCGTGTACCTTTCTCGACACCCGGAAACCAGAAAGTCTAAAGTTATGGGCGTCAAAATTATCCGTTGGAAGTGTTATAGTAGAGGTGTCTTAATTGTGACAGTAAAACCCAGAAAGTGAACCACGAGCTGTATGTCATGAGTCGGAATATCGTATATTCAGAATCCTTGTCTAAAACCTACTAATAAATATGCAAACTTACAGGTTCTTTTTAGTTTCACATTTTTCATCTCATTGGGAATTGTGATTTTCGTAGAGTATGAGTCTGTAAAAAGGTGACAAGGCGCGCACAATTCAAACTAGCCGACTTAGTGTTTAATGAGCAAGTTGTTTGGCCTAGTACAAAAGTCAGTTTAACAGTACCGGCAGTACGCCCAAAAGGCGCAGATGATTGACAGCTTACTAGTTGAGCAGAACAAAAGGTAGGTTTTCTTATGAGAAAAGTTGCTACAAGGCATAAAACCGGCTTTAGGTCATCTGATCGAGCAATTAGTTAAGAACTTAAAAGCATTTAGCCATTGCGCTAGGCGAAGTGGCTCTGGTGATTAACGCGTTAGCAGGCATCAAAGCGTAGTCCGAAGCGCATGCTTTATACATATCCCGCCTTAATCAAGGTTCGCAATTATGGGCATTTTTCGATTGTTGAACCCGGCATAGCATTCAATGACAATATTCATGTGGATTTAGAGTTTTCATTCAGTAAAATGTGAAGTTAGAAAAGTAACTTTGAACTGGGTTTGATCTTGTACATTCTCTAACAATAGACCTATTTTAGTTACTTCTCCAGTAGGTGGAGTGATTCAAGTTCAAGTAACATTAAACCCTGAACAAATGGGGGATGTGAACACTGGCGACCAAGACGTGACCAGAACTCCGTGGTCAGAAATAAGACACTGGTAATCATGAGTACGACAATGGAGCCAAGTAGATAGTTGTTTTCTTGTGGATAATGGTCACTCAAACGTAAGACACTAGACCCCAGATGTTCTTTGGTGAGTTTAGGTCATGCTGTATCTCAGCACATTATGGCATTTCAGTGCTTACTTAGTTCTTCAACAACAGCTGTTATTGGCCATATATTAAGCTCAAGTAACTACTGATTATTGATATGATCAAATAAAAAGATTCTAGTTGAGCAGCCCTCCCACGCATTTATCTGAACGAGCAAAAGTAGTAATGTAAACATCGTCCCGGTTTTGAGCATGGTGCCGCTGGATAACACTTAAACGCATACTGTGATTACATAGCTAATGCGAGCTTCGCTATAAAGGATTTTAACCGCTCTGTTTTTACCTCGCGTAGACATCATACACTCACACTACTCGCTTTAACTTCTCGTAGTCAGTGAAGATAATTTTACTGAACGGTACCCCATGCATCATGTTTCCTGCAACTCAAGTACTTTTAACACTCTTCACGAATACAACTTTGTCACAGTTTAGTAACGCACCCAATTCCGAGGTATCATTCCGTACAGGAGTTTCAGCGCTAGCCAATGATCTCAGCCTTATTCCTGTAAGACCATTTCTACGGAATTTAGGACTCACTTTATGGCGTTCGATTACATTCGCCCATCGCGGACGCAGTCATTGAGATTCACCAAAAACAAGTTGCGTTAAAGAGCGAACCGGCACCAACTGATAAAGCGACCAACCTGTTGTATATTTGCGTCATTCTCCTGGCAAGCATATGTACTGCAACACAGAATAAGCTCGACTGTGCCAAAAACATTGAGGATCACACAGCCTCTGCCTTGCGTGAGCGGACAGAGACGGTGTTCAGTTACAGCAACAGCCGTCACTGAGCAGGATTCCACTTAGCAGTAATGGTGGGGAATCGGAATATACCTGAGTGGTCAGGAGAAGGCTGACCTGATCCAACTGTGGCATTGCATTCCACGCTAATCACGGTGGCATAAGTCAAGTGGAGCTGAGGAGATACAACAATGTGAGCGATGCACTCTGGATTTACCGGGTACACAGTGTCATTACGATTGTCATTTGTATGTTGTGCTCCTGAAAAGTGCGAAAAATTAAAGGAAACAATTGAGCAGACGACGAGTCTCAGTGGCTCGCCTTTAGAATCGAAGACCAATCCAGTTTCACAGCAACTTTCCTAAGCTCTCTTATTGGCGGTAATGGTAAACTCAGTTTTGGTAACCGTTGCTAGTACTCCATTCATGGGCACTGCACCTAAGGATTCGATTATGATACCGGAGGTTCAGAACCGGAGGCAAACCCGTGTATTAGTCGCCTCGCGTAAAACCCCGCGAGCGACACCTTTACCCAGCACAAGTACTGCGACGCAACTTGCACCGTTAAATTCAGTGGCGCCTGTTAAATAGTCCGAATAGCCAGCAAAGACTCTTATACGGGCATTTTCTAGAGGAAACCACAGTTCGTTAACTCATTTTCACTAACATTTTCGAGTCCAAATCTGGCACAATAAAAGGCAATATGCTAGCTGATTGCGACCAGTGGAATACCAGCAGTGACGCTGTCGATATTCAAGTTGGGCCAACAACGCTGAGATGCGTAGCGCGTGACCTGACCTCCGTGGTTTTGCGATGGATAGAAATGACGCAAATCTTATTGGGTAACTGGTTGAAGTTTCGCGCCAGATTCTCAACCGAGATCCGGCTGAAAAAGCAGACGCACGGTCGCGAGTGGTCAGCAATTCTATGGAACCGGTAACGGTAAATCCTTGGTTTTTACATTGCTGCAGAGAGACCGACATAACAGCACCCACGACACCCAACAGGAATTAGCGGAGCAAGAAGGAACATCTGATCTGGAAACTGAACTTCACATAACAGCGACCTGACGATTGGCGACCGACCACCTAACGGTCAGGTTAAAACGCACGAATATGACATTCACTAATACCATCATAACATCCAAAACGCTATCGTTTTGCGTAAACGCCTATGTCCTCTGGAATAAAAGAGAGCGCCACACCTGACAACCGCGGAGTCTTATCATGATTACAGAGACCTGCTTGAAGCTCGCGATAACTAAATTCGTGACCAATTTTCCAGGTCTGCCAATGCTAAGTAATGATAAAACCGAAAGAGGTGGTAGTGTATTTCTTTACCAAGCTGTTAAGCACCAATGTGAAGTTTTTAATTGCCCAGAAATCTGCACTCCTCAGTCACTTTGGTACCAACTATGGTTGCGGAACCTGGAGATATGTTTGTTACCATAATTTACCGTCCGTCAAACTGCGTCGGAAATTGACCGCAAACCGAAGCACGCACTGAAGGGTGCTTTGTATAAGTCCCACGGCCACATTCACTTCGAGGGTCATTGCGTGAGAGATATGGACGTTTTAGAAACCGCTGGCACACACTTTAAAGCCTACTTGCAAATAATAATTTCTAACTACCCTCAGTACAACCACGTTACCACTTTCAGCCGATTTCATAATACTATTAGCCAGTCGATAGTTTATATTGAACTGATTAATTAATTCAGGTTCGGTGGAAATGTTAGAAGCAAAGCACTGGGTCGCGTTGACCATGCTAAACTACTGCTTGCTTATATATACTATGCGGAATATTTTGAAAAAGTGAATGATGAATTGTAAACTGTTAGGCAATCAACTAGCATTTCATGCCTGTTAAGGGAATGTCCTACACCTTCTTATCTGAACACCACCCAGAAATCGCCTAGGAAACATTCGCAGTGGTGGCACACTTACTGAAACAGCAACCGAAACAAAGGTAAATAATCTTTAGGGGGCAGAATACAATAACACGTCCGAGAAATTCAGCACGACATACTCATAAGGACCGTCCCAGTGCCGAAACCTGCAGTGCATACTTGGCATAGCGTACATTTTGTGCGATCTTGACTCGCGGGGACAAAATTACAAAGCAACAGCATTTACTGAAGCGGTTCTGAAAGAAACTGCAAACAGTCATACCAGCAAGCTAATGGCCTTCGTGCAATCACAGCAATGGTTTTAACTGACGGGTTCATACGAGATGCAGTGGAAGGAGCCGATCTACGTTTATATTAGTTGCATACGTGCCATCAGATAACGAGTTCAGATCTCATTCTTGTTTCTGTAGAAAGTAGAAGCCACGAGTAAACCTTGCACAATGATCTGGAAATTATTGTGCAACGTTCAATCATGGCTTCTTCTTTCTACAAAAATTACACTACTCACAAAACCACCAGTGATCGAGATCCTCGTTTCTATTACTCGACAACCGGGTTTATCCAACATTACGTTCATTGTAGAAACTGTGAAGAAACTGTTATTCTTGCGTATCCACCGTCTGCTTGAAGTAGACAAGCTTTCTCCGAAGGCTCAGCAGGCAGTAACTAGTGATCTATCAGAGCTACTGACCATTTTCGATCCGCGCGAAGTGGAGAATAACAAAATTCCGCCAATATGGAAGCGATGGACAATCACCGCTAGGCATAATGGAGGTAGTCGCACTAACCCTACCAAACCCCATCCCAAAACGCTGTTTCCTGTACGTTCCAAATCTACGAAATCGATTATCGCAGTTACACTGATGCAACGTCTGTAAAATCACAGTTTAATAGCCCAGAAACGACATGGCTTTACCCAAAGCACTCATGTACTGCTTAGCTGTTATCCGAACGCAGTAGCTGTAATGAAACAGTTAATGGTAGCGCTGAAGCTGATGCTGTCTACCTGAACTTCTCAGATGCAATTGATCGCTTAGACCAATGAATTCTCTGTCGGAAACCTCAGAACAACAGTATTGGCTAGCCAAACCTGTGCCCGATAGTAATTCCCTACGTGCTTGGCTGTTGGAAGTGAAACTCTGGGAATCTCTGTGACGCAGCTGAGGTGGCGTGTGGTGTAACCCAGTACTCGGTGCTTGGACCCCATATATTTTTGGTTTTCATAAATGATTTAGCCAAATCAATCGCTCTGGATTTCCTATTCTTCGTAAACGATATTAAGATGTGGCGCGTGATCAGAGGACTGGATGACCACGACGGGGTCCAACACGACCTTAGCACGATTTTGAACTGGTCAGTTCAGAATATCCTATGATACAATTTAGACAAATGTCACGTTATTAAATTACGCCATAAGCTTGACTGCATGTATTGGTTTGGGGCACACAGATGGCAAATCAGTTCCCAGGAGCACGGCCTTGGCGTGCTCGTACAGAGTAAGCTCAACTGTTCAAACCAGGATGCGGTAGCAGCGAGAAAAGAAAATCAGCATGTCGTCCTGCTGTGAAGAGCATTCGGGAGATTTGACACATCAATCATTCCTATGATGCACAATTCTGATGTGCACCCTCATGTTGAGTACGCTATCCAATATTATCAACGTTGTTTGAAGCGCGACCTAGAGGTGAAAGAGGCAGCAAAACGCCGTACAACAAATAATGTCACGGGCCTACGCAATTGCTCATGCCAGCAAAGACTGAAGTTGCTGGGAGTTTTCAGCGGACACTACTGATGACTAAGCGGTGATCTCTTATATTGTATGACCCCAAGCATGTGTGTCGAAATGTTCGGACCTTTGGCCACAACACCAAGCACAGAGGTACACTTTTGTAGTGGTGTGAAAAACACAGGTGTCTGAAGTGTCAAAGGAATCACTTCCTCTTTGGGTTTGCCCACCATGGAACTATCTCGCAAACTTTGTTGTATCCCTCCGTACATCAGATATTTTCAGAAAAACGATTGGGCTTGCTTCTAGCTCGCATTATTTGCTTACCTAAGCTGCACTAGTGCAAATTATATAAATAGCTCAATAGTTCAATAGTGTATGATGGGATAAAAAGCATTGGCTTTACAAGACCCATAGGATGGTAAATGCAAAATAGATAAAAATCATTAGATTCCGACATGGAACTGAAATGCCAATAGTCTAAACCTAGTACATCATACCACAATGTGTTGTTTGTCACTCAGATGAATGTTTAACAATTGTTTGAAGGCTGTAATGTTCGGAGTGTTTACCACATGCGTTGGCCAGTCATTCCATTGTGAATAGATTCTAAGTGAGTAAAAATATTTTTTACAGTCTAATCGGGAGTGTTGGATTATCAGCTTGAGGGTATGACGTTTCGATCGTTTATATGAGGCTAGGGTGAGCAGCGATTTGCACGGGTGATCGCTTTCCGTTAATATCCGGTATGCGAGAATGAGATCTCCGCGTAGTCGTCGGTATTCGGAGGAAAACATTCCGAGTAAACTGAGAAGCACTTCATAATTGAGACCAGATAATCCGCGTGTTGCCTTAGTAGTTCTTCGTTGGGGCTGCTCTAAGAGATGAATGTCCAGTTTTAACCATGGGCACCAAGCCTGGATGTCATATTCGACGTGGGGACGGATATAGGAGTTGACAAGCATGGGTACCAACCGTCGTTCAAAAACACCAAAAGCTCGCCTCAAAAGTCTCAGATTCATGTTCGCCACGTTTGCTGCTTTCGAACATTGGAGCGAATTCCCCAGAGTTTCTTGCACAATGACACCTAAGTCTCTTTCTGTGGTCACGCGCCGTAAAACGTACTGCACCAAGAGGTACGTGTTGGTAAGATTGCTGCGCAATGACAGTAGGTGAAACTTGGCAGGATTCAGGGGAAGGTGGTTTATATCTGCCCATTTGTTGACTCGATCCAAATCATTCTGGAGGAGGGCACATTCTGATGTTGAGCGAATAACTCTCCAGATTTTTGCCTCATCTGCAAAAATTTGCATTGAGGATTAAATATTATCCGGGAGGTCGTTAATGTAGACCAGAAAAAGGAGGGGACCAAGGACGAATCTTTGAGGAACACCGCTGGAGATGCAGAGGGTTTTCGAGAGGGCATCGACCACTCTGACACTGATGGTTCTGTCATGCAAATATGCTGCTAGCCAGGTGAGTAGGAACCATGGATACCGTAGGCATGAAGCTTATGAAGCAGAGCTAAGTGATTGACTCTCTCGAATGCCTTCGAAACGTCTGGGTAAATCACATCAAGGGGATCCTTCATCAAGCGCTTTAGACCATGAATTCCGAGCAAGAAGCAGATTTGTGAGGCAAGATTGTTTGCGCCTAAACCCGTGTTGGAGGTGCGGAATTAGCTTCAGACTCTCAAAATATCGCGTAATTTCATCTGCAACTAACAATTCCATTACTTTTGATAAAACAGGGAGGGGAGTAATGGGTCGGTAGTTGGCAGGATCCGATCGCTTACCTCCTTTGTATATCGGAGTGACTATCCCGCTTTTCCACTCAGACGGAAGTGTTTGGGAATTGAGTAGACTTTGGAAAAAGCTTGCGAGGTGTGCTGATATGGTGGGAGCAAGAGTTTTAAGAACTTTGGGTCTGATCTTGTCGACTCCCGGAGAGCTATTTTCTCTTAGAGACCGTAATTTGCTAGCGACAGCTGCTGAGGTAAAAGTGACAGTTGATATGCCGACCACGATGGGTGAATGCTGGTTTGGCAAAGGTTCTGTGGCGTTTGCAGTCACTGTGCCAAACTGCAGAAGTAATGCGTTCGCATCATCCACAGCAGTAGTCCTTAGGCCAACATCCGACTTGAGTGGTGGTATTCCTGTTTTAACTTTCCTTCTGCTGTTCACGTACCTGTTCAGCAGTTTTGTATTGTTCATGAATTTAAGTACCACGCTCTTTTGTCATTCGTACTTATCGGCTCTAATCAGTGATGTGCAACAGTTCTTCACTATTTTGTAATTCTCCTAGGTGGCGTCGCAATTGTTCAGCGCGTATTGTCTCCAGATCTCGTCTCTGGTGCTAATCCATTTACGCGTTCTGCTTCGGATCCAGGTGTTGGTCCGGCGCGGCACTCGTAATGGTATGACTTTAGAAGCTGCTTGCGTGACACAGCTAATTTTGTCTTTTAGTTCATTCCACGTGTCGTCTGCCGTGCTCTGTAGATTGAGGTCCCAGTTGACGGTTGTCGCTAGGCTGTGAAGCACGGAATAGTTGGTTATAGTTCGTCGGTTTTAATGTCTGATTTCAATAGTGTTGGCGTAACACACATAGGCAAAATTTAACACTGAGTGGTCACCGTTGCCTAATGGTGGATCGTATGAAATTGTCTCAATCATCAACTCTTCGTTGGTTAGGATTAAATCCAGAAGCGATGGCTTAGTTGAACCGCGGTGTCTAGTTGGTCGGTGCACGTGGTTGTACAGAGTTGCTGTATCCATTAACTCGAGAATCTTTGATTTGAAGTAAGGACCACTAGAAGTCGCTGAGACAATTGAGGGTACATTAAAATCCCCAATGATTAGACAATGTGAGTACTTTTGAGAAACTGCATAATGAAGCGCGTTTAACAGAATGTCATCTCGGTCTGTGGTGGAGTTCGGTGGCCTGTAGACAACTGCCAACAGACAAGCATCCCACGTCTTCTTCGAAGATTCACCACCTCGGCCATTTAGCTGCATTCGGCAAAACAAAGCGTCGGAGACAGCAAGGTGACGTTCGTTAATAGCCTCATATCTCAGACAACTCCGATAGTACAGAGCAACGCCACCACCGCGAGATGGACGATCATTGCGAATAACTGACATATCACTGATTTCCATTTCCGTGTCGAGCATGTCATTGGAGAGCCAGGTTTCAGTTACAGCTATGATATCCCAATTGATTGTGTTATGTCGATGGCGCAATTCAGGTAGCTTAGATTTGAGCCCCTGAGCGTTTGTGTAGCAGCACTGTATCTGTTGACACATTAGGAGCTCGGTTCGTTGTGGTTGACCGGTACGGATTGTGCCGGTCTGCCGTTTTTTGTCACAGGCGTTTGCGCATTTGTCTGACCTGAGTTAGGAACAACCGAGTCCGGTTCGTCTGTATCTGTGGCCCGTGATTTGTTTAGGAACGGTCTTAAACGTACTTCAGGTGGCTCACGTTTTCTGTTGTCGTGCCACGCTTGGACGGCCGTTGATACCATCTCAGATGTAGCCACGGTGACTTTCAAAATTTTTGGCCCGTTACCCTGTTAGTTTAAGGAGGCCACTAGACGGGTGACATCGAAAGTCACGATATTTTGTATGTTGTAGAGCTCCGCTATGTACCTCCCCTCTTCTATATCGTGCTTCTGATGTTCATTTATATCGCCATGGTTAAGTTCTGGAACACCGTGCACCAGCACTACTTTCTTCTTCGCATTATGTCATGACGCGACTCGGTCGGATTTCCATTTTTGCCTTTCTATCCATGGTTTATCCGGGAAAATGCGGGCGCTGAGAGAGGAATTCGTTAGCTTGTGGCCTGTCAGGAGCACATCCTCTAGGTCGCGTGTGTTACCAAATGTTACTCGTAATAACCGAGATTGTCTTAAATGCGGCGAGGATGAATTTCGGGAAATGCGCGTAAGACTAGTTGCAGGAACGTTAATTTCGAGAGCACAGCATATCTCTGCCCAGCCGTTTTGTTCTTCCACTTGCCTACCTTTTAGCGACTCGCTCGTGGGCTCTGGTACATTTGAACACATAATTGTCAGACCTTTATTGTTGTACACTAACTGCTTATCCTGCGCGTTGTTACTGATGGACATTTGTCTAGTTTGAGTACTCATCTTGTCCCTTGTGCAGGGAGAGCCTGCGCTGCTACATGACTGCATACGCGGAACGCCGTTTGTTGCGCTGTTTGTGAGGGTCAAATGTTGCTGTCCAACCCGTGACAGGGCTGAGAGTGCAGTTTGTGCATAGCTGTTTAAGCCTTGAGACACTTCACAAAACTTGGGAGGTCGTTCGACAGGCCTGTCTTCGCTGGCGTCCATCAACAATGGTGTGCTATTTTCACCGTACTGTGTGGCTTCTTTACTAAATGGCTCTCGCCTTTTGACAGGTTTAGGATTCGGGCTACTTAATACACTAATCTGCGACTCAAGTTCAGTGGTTTTCTTACCAAGCTAGCGGTCAATTCCTTTAGTTCTGTGACCGTTAGGGCTAAACTTTCACATTTCGCCATAATCTCTTGAATATTCCTAGCCAATGGTTTGGTTGAACATGCGTCACACACACACACACAAGCCGTCGATCGACATACAGTGTTTTGTAGCCCCATTGAGGGAATTGGAACAAAGCGAGCATGTGGTGACCGACGTGTCTGGACCACTATTGACCTTGGATTTGTTGTTCATTTTGCGTAGCTGAGACACTGCGTCGGCCCATCATGTGCTCACGGTGAACAGTGGGCAGTGAAATATCAAAGAGGCTTTGCGTGGCAAAAAGCGCTAAGGGAGTTACAGCGGTAATGGGGTGATCACAAAATAGCCTCTATTTGTGGTATCTAGAGGTGCACCGCAATAAGTAATGTGTTGTCTAGTAGCCTTAAAAAAGCTCCGTGGAATGGTATCCCAATGTAGTGGGAAAAATAAACAAACAACGCAGTTTCACAAGCAGGTCTTACCGAATGGACTGTCAAAGAAGGTGTTCAGGATTTACCAGCGTGTCGTTAGTAGTACTGCAGAAAGACTGTATCCGTTGGATAGGTTTCGACGATCCGAGTCGATTGAGTGTACTTCCGAAGATGTGGCACAAAATGGAAGGCGAATAGAAAGAAGTAATACAATTATCCAGGAGCACGCGTCACGCGTGTCACACGTCACTTGCATACCCTTTCACCGGAGTTGCGTTACATGGACTCACTGAGGTGGTACATAAATGAGGAAACTTACTTTCTTTTTCTTACACATTACGTTATCACAGCGCCCTATTTTGTCCGATGTAGTTGCATTCAATGCTAATTTTACGCCATCATAACTCCACAACATATGTAATTTGATGAACGCGTAAGAAGATGACTCGCACATCTTTTGAATTTACGGTTTTCTCCCCAACCATCCTAAGAGACTTGTTAAGGATTAACATTTTTACGCATGGTCGTTGTTCATCTCCTCTAGTTTGGTCTCCAGAGTTGAGGAACTAGGCAACAGCGTCAAATGGTTTGGTTTAAATTCATGGATGATAGTGTTGCAGAACAATTACACATGTCTTGCAACTATGCACCTATCGAGGTGTATCGGTCTCAAGTATTCACTGGCCAGTTAATTAAGAGCAGAGCTGTTACTCTGTAGGAGTAGAAAGACGGAAAGACAACTGCAGAAAATGGGTCAGCAAGAAACAGGACCATACCAGTAAGGGGTTGGTAAACGTTAACATTTAAAATTATTTTCCTCGAAGTTCAATCCGAATTTTATTTAGTCTGCTGCTATCTGGCGACCGTCTGTAAGTACATTTCATACGTTGAACGGGCGTTTTCTTTATTATCACTTAGATTAGTTAGTGAAGACCAACTGGATGGATTGGTTAGTGCACTGTAGATTTGGCCAGATGTATAATCTCAAGGCATTATACTGCGGTGGAAAATCTCAATTGCTATCATGTGATCTAGCTTCAGAAACAAGATGACCCGGTTTTCTTCTGAAGCGTTTTTACTTAACATAAGCTTTTCACATAAGCTATTTCGGAAGTTGGCTTTTGATTCTTTTGTTTTAGTTGATTTTGCGTTAGTTTGCTTAGTCAGAAGCGAGCCACACTGCTCCCAAAGAAAATGGTGCTGATATTTCACAAAAATAATCATACGGACTGCAAACTACCAGTGACATTATCAAGCTAGCTGTAGGTTAATTTTAGGTTTCCTAATCTCCATTCATTGAGTTCCTGGTCTGAAAGATATTATATGTAGTGAGCAGAATGTTGGTGCCAACATATTCAAGTTGCTGTAGCCGTTGACATTCGTGACTGAACTGATAGTAATGTTTCCTTAAGTTAGGTTGTACTGAGCCGTCGAAAGTATCATTAAAAAGTTGCCAAATTTAGACCCGGAATCAGTACGCCAAGAAGCACGCTGAGCAACGAATTCGTCATAATGGGAACAAGCAGTAGGTGCAGATTGCCTCGAATTGACCTTCATTGCCACTCAAGGAGAAGTGACACATCATGGGAAGTGGTGTCACTGTCCCTAATGCCGCTAGCAACCCATGTATGTGACATGCTGCCAACACTCCGGATTCAGTTGTTTAAATAGCTGCCTCATGATCGTGAGCCAGAAATCAGCAGCATGTCAGGGGAATGATTGCTGCGGTGGTATCTCACTAGGGTGAAATCGGTGTCCAGGGCATTTCTGGAAAGTCGAGGAATGTCTGGTTTAGTCTACAGTTACAAAGTTTAGGAAAAGTAAGCCATGTGAGCATATGTTCTCGACATTATTCTATCCCGCGGCTCTGGCGTAAAACGGTAGGGTCTAAACAGGAAGCCCTGTGAGTAGCAGCTACGGAAAGTAAACACCGCTCACATCATAATGCCGCAGGAATATGGGTGCATAGCCATACAGTTGGAATTTATTCAGTCCAGATGACAAGTTCATTCTTGCTATTTGTGCTACACGAACTGTGACTTCAGGTATCAGTTACTACAGACTCATGTGTGGGGTCATATTTTATCCTACTGACGCTCAAACCCAATTTGGTGATCATTGATGTGTATGGTAATATTAGTGTTCATATGAGTGAACTATTGATCTAAACATGATCGTGCTCTTGCTTGATTTGTGACCTCGCAGCATCCATATTACCGATATTACGTACACTCTGATAAGCTATCCACCTAGAGGGTTTCTCAGGCCACTTGCAACACTCAACATCGCTTCCTCGAGTTGAGGTGTAAAAGTGGGCGTCATAAGCATCAGCTATTTTTGGAGTCTCAATCCTTACCAACGCTTCGTCGCCTTGGATGACCATCCTGGACCATACATCTCAGAAGCAATCGCTCAGGAACATGTGCGGAAAGTGTACAGTCCCGGTAAGTGAGTGAATAGCGACTAGCATGAGGGTGTTGAGATTTCATATTCTATTTTACATGTTTTCGCCAGAATGAGTACGGTTCTATTTTCAATGGTTGGTCCGACAAACTGAACTTAGCTAAGCTTATACAAATGTATAAGCTTGTTTCCATGAATGTACTTAAGTACACCAATTTCCATGCTAACCAAAACAAAGTTGCTTATTTTATAGACTTCGTCCCTTGTGTCCCTACGTGGCATCGTCAACACGATGATATGCAGTGTGCAAACTTGCGTCATTCTCATGGTATCGCTAATGAAGTTGCTCGGATACAGCATCACTCGGCCGATGGCCGAGCAGTATGCGCGTCTGGTTTGCAGCCATCGGTTCGAGTCCGCGTAGGGGCAAGCGTCCTAGCAGTATACTCAGCCCAGGGGCGACTGGTGGTCGTCGTGTGGCAGTGAAGCGCCGCTACGGCGTACATCTGGAGCTTAACTATTTTTTAATAATTAAATTAGTACCATTGTAGCGAGAACGACTTTGGAGGTGGAGGGAGAGCATGTATTGCCAAACAATGAGCAATTGACAACTCACAAACGCGTACAGATTTGGACCGCGTTTCTTCCCACACCGCAACCCGGATGAGAATTTGTGTAACCTGCCATTCCATGTGGTTACGAATTTGAGCTTCGGATCAACCCCTCCAGGTTTTCATCCGTATGTTCGCTTCGCTGTATCAGACCTTGGCCCATCACGAGTCGTTCGAAAGCTCGCCATTTGCTCTCCCGTGGCTGAATCACTCGACCCGCATATAGACTTGTGGGCTTCGCTAGCGGCGCATTTCGTTGATGTACTGCTTTCGCGACAAGCATGTCCACCGTTGTTCTGGGCCCAGCCTCGTTACCAGATGAAGCTCGTGATCCGCTGTCAACTAGGTCCGCAAGACTTCCAGTTCCTTGTCTCTACTAATCCACTGTGCTAGTTGGTAATTCTCTACTATCTCGTGTTCGTTGCGTTTTCAGTTCACATGTAGCCACACGCTTCCGCCGCCCTACACCATGACTTATCTGTGTTGCGCCCGTGTAGTACGTAAGTATCACGTGCGATTTATCACATACTGGGTGTCATTAGCATAGCGGTATTTCACAAGTGCTCCAATGTTTGTTCAACACAGTTCTGTACTCTTCGTGGCTAAGTCACCTTTGCTACATTCACAAGTGTATTTTAGCCTGGTGACATCTCGAGAAGATAAGCTACTACATTCATTGGTGATTTGCACCACTACGTTAACTTCATAGCATTGTTTACTAAACTAGAGGAGGCTGTCTCTGTCTCTTTTGCTACGTAGATTATGTTTCATGAAATTGTTTTGCTAATTACACGACCCGAGCTTGAGCACCTGCTTAATAGTTTCATAAGGTTTAGAGAGATGGTGCATTACCGGATAAAGATTCAGTCCATCCATGACCTATCTGAATTAGACATGGGTGCCTGTGTATCTGTTGAAGCCATTTCACTATTTTTTTATGCTGATTGAGCTAGCGATACGCACCTGTGCCAGTATCGCAAATTATTGTGGATGCGTCCGTTTCCTGCCTAACCGTTTTGTGTGCAGTGGGTACGCGTGAATAAAAAATCCAAAGCGCTTAACGGCTAATGGGACCCAAAAACTATGTTTCCTCGCTTGATGTAAAGTATGAAGTTTTGAGCACAAGACGCAACGAATTTCTCTCACCAGGCCAAGTTGGACCACGCATCGCAAGAAAAGTGGCCCTGGAAAATCGTTGGAGAGTGAACAATCGCGTCAAGTAACTGATGCTGATGCTTAGTTCTGTTTCACATGTTAATCCAGAGAGTGCATATAGCTATATTTCCTGTTGTTGGTCCGATAGATGGAACTTAGTAGAATTTATGAAAGTTCCACTTTTACCGAGCTTAGAGGCGCAAACACAAGGATACCTGCTAGAATTTGAAGTACAAATTACCAATCTAATGGATACAGTTAAAAGGAAGTATGGTCAATTGTGAGGGTCCGTTAGTGTCAGTAGTTTAGGAGGGCCGAATGGATGCACCCGGATGTATGATGAGTGGTCGTTATCAAATAGCCTATCGCCACAGAGTATACAGTAACATCTGCCAGCTGTTGAGTGCTTGGATGATAGCCGTGTTACTTCTTGGTCATTCGTTAAACAGTTAAAATACTTTTCGAAAGCCGATTGTTTGACGGTGGGCAGCGGGATTTACTTGATGTTTTATTGCTAAGGTAGCGTCAAAAATGCCATCAGTGCATATGTGATATTGCCACCTGCGAATGAGCGACCTAAATCAAGAGTCATCCTTTAGGAATCCTCTCGTACCTTGGCCAGGAGTCAAACGAACCAGTTCAGTCCTAAGTGGAGGCGACAAGAAGAGAGGACTGATAAGACCCCGTCGCGTTCGCCTTTAGGTCCTCCATCAGCCCTGCAAACACGACTTCACATATGGGAGACAGCAACTACAATGCCCACGAACAATAAGTTATCACTGTTTACCGTACCACTTATTTTTGCATCACTCCACCTGCTAAACTTGTTGGTGGCATTTGCTTCCTAATACCCATATCTGTCTCCATCTATTGCTGATGCGCACGCTTCTGAATAAATTTAAAGCTGGCATTTAGGTTCACATCGAAATGTTAACAAATCACCGGTAGTTAGGATTGGATACGTTTGCTCGTGCGTGTGCTGTCCCATAACGTGAGGAATATGATTGTTAATCTTACTTCCAATACAAACCCATGCACGTTTGTAGTATTGTCCTCCATGCGGGCTAATGCTTCTCCGTTCAGTTTGTGGTAATTCATACAAAAGTCTGTTCAGTTGCATGTGAACGTACATGATTATGTTGGATTTGAACTGCCATTAGGCAGTTACCAACATCGAGGTTGATGAAGCCTAGGATGTGATATGCTGAAGCAGTCTGGTTAAACACAACTGGCTGTCCGTCGGACATGCGTTTGACAAATGAAAACTTTCGTGTGATAGGCAATCCCTGGCTGCGCTCGATGTCAATGTTGACAAGGCACCAACTTGTTTAGTACCACCACCTAGGTTATAGTGGCGCCAAGATATTACGAGTCATCGCTGGGGGGACGGGGTGCACGGTCCTCTTGAAGGATCAGTGAGTGGTTCCATCCTGTATGGAACGGGCTACCCTTGGGCCACCTTCTTGTATGGGTCTGGTACGCATGATTTCCCAAATAGACGTGAATGCTGCTGTGCTTGTTGAAGGAGTGAAGGCAGGCTCCTTTGATGAAACTTAGATCCCATCCACATGTCACCCGGTCTTATTCCTTCGGATTTATAGCGGATATTACGTGTGTGAGTGGAATTATGGGTGGTGCAGCGTAATCCACGCATGGTCCCTCTGTAGGTACAGACGTCCTGTTGATCTCCTCGTGGAGGCCGCAGTGACAGGCAAATCCGGACAGAGGTGTCGCTAATCCATTTATGTATTCGGAATGGGATTTGACTTTGTGTATGTAATCCATCCAAAGACGCTAGTGCTTACCCTGCACAAGAACATTTTTGCTGCAAAGTAACTGACAATGGCCGTCATATAATTTGAGTGTTGGCGTTTATTCCTGTCCTTTTTGAAAATCTACTATATGCTGCAAAAAGCGAAAGTGTTCCCAATGATGGCTGATGATCAGGTGAATAGCGAATACTTAAATTGATGCCGACATATATACGCAATAAAATATTTTGAGTTGGCTGTCAGTCGCCACAGGCTTCCAACTGATCGGTACCAATAGTTCCAAATACTTATACGTCGGTGAGCAAAGGTGGAGCATAATTGTAACAATTAATCGCAATAAGGAAAGCCGTCCGACACAATGGGTGTAACACTTTCAGGAGCATATGACTTGGACCCCATTTCTTGAACAGCTTTACACGATTGATGTACGACAAACAAAGGCTAGTTAACTTAGATGCTCCATTGGAGGCCATCGTTCGAAACGCGATTGCAGTCCTCAACCATTTCCTTCCTGATGGTCCATATTCTCCCTGGCGCGCACTACTGATTTACAGTGATTAGATTCACTGCAAAATACTGGTGGACAAGTTCAAATAAGTACGGAAAGCAAAAACCATCCGAGACAACTGGTGTAAATTTATCATAGTGGCATGTAGGCGACCTCCCGGTTTGCCTTAACCGTTAGGACATTAGCTTGACACTTATGGTGAGTAATTATTGGGCTCAAGTTGCGCCCACCGCTCTAGATTGAGAAGAAGCTGACAGGTTTGCGCACTGGGCGGGACTGTATGCAACGTACATTTACCAATGACGCCCAAAATAACCGTGTACATAGACCTCAGTACTGCTTTCGACACAGTCGAGTAATCTTTTCTGTTGGACATGCTTGCTAGGAAGGATGTTCCAACATAACATGGAAACATGTTACTTGCCTTGGGCTCGGTCGTTAAGGTTCGCG
This sequence comes from Dicrocoelium dendriticum, assembly GCA_944474145.2. Taxonomy (NCBI): domain Eukaryota; kingdom Metazoa; phylum Platyhelminthes; class Trematoda; order Plagiorchiida; family Dicrocoeliidae; genus Dicrocoelium; species Dicrocoelium dendriticum. The sequence goes on along the minus strand of OX104063.1, from coordinate 111,963,450 downwards.
CCAGGGTCTACGGTGACATTTCGGATCTCTTCCTGACAAGTACTGACGTTCGCTGGAGTCATCTCATACCTCCATGTTGTTCAAAGTATCGAGACTTGCAGTATGCACTGTTTTTTTTAGAATCTTAAGAAGCATATTTGGATGTGTTGTTTTGTAGCAGACCATTTGGTTCTGATTAAGTGGATGATGTTATTTCGGTTGGACAGACTACAGTGCTATTAAAATAACATTAGGCATTTGATGACCTGTTGCACACGGTTAAAGAACAATAGAAGTCTTTGATCGACATGTCTACATCGGCAACTGTATTAGTAGCTATGGTCTTTTGAGCTCCCTCCACGTATAACAGAAGGATAGAATCGCCTTCTGGATGATACTCAGACATCAGCAGCTCGAGAATCTAACCTTCGTCTAGTTGAAAGCATGTTTACCGGGCAATGGTGAGAACATCTCACTGTTTGTAAGTGAGAGTTTCTTCGGTCAGAGTATCGGAGACACCAAGTTTTGATGGAAGTTATGTGTGGCGCATTACTGTTGTCGGATAACGACATCGTGTCCGTAACGAGTACGATTACCGCCGACTACTAATCGGTAGTAATCGGTCTAATTTTTACTGCGACCAGTACACTGACTATGTTTACAAAATGTACAGTAATTAACGGCCCGTATCCTTTGAAACGCCAACCAAACGGTAATCTATTTATTTGTTTAACTGAAGCTGTCATTCATCGAACGTTGAGCTGAGGTGATCAAACTTAATCTCCTTGAAAGCGCCCGATACTACCCTGCCTCTACCATCTTGCTACCAGTTTGTAATTTCACTGTCAGTAACTACAAGACTGACACTACAAACTTTGAGAGCAATGTAGCAAAGTATTTCCTTTAATAGAAAGTGCAAACGACCAAATGCTACGGTATGTCCTGCGTTAGCGATGTTAGAATAACAGAACCTCAAATTGCCAACATAGATAATTACACATGGGACCACTTGAACCATGTCGCAGACTACCGCGCAGTTGAGAACAATTCTTTCGGGACCACTTATTGAAGTACGTACATCTAATGAACAAGCAGTTGCATGGATGGGTTGATCAGTGATTAATTTCACTTAAGTCGCAAAGTAGAAAGGCAAGTGTACGAAGATAACACATCATTCTCTACTTATCCATCGATTAGTTAATGACTGCCCCGACAAACCCATGACTAATTTCGGAGACTAGTTTCTTACGCGGATAAAAGCTGCATGAAAATTTAGAATTAAATGAAAAAGCTACGTTTGGTCACAGTGTAAATAATTCCAAAGTCTATCTGAGTGCGCAATAGCTACAAAGTACATGTGAACAACCGTCTAACTAGCGCCGCAGTTGTCCGTACGAATCTGTGGATAAAATGCCTTCGCCGTAGTTGGAAAAAAGTACAGTTGAGGTTACATTCTGCATTTCAAAAAGGAGCACGAGAGTGAAACTGACTTGTGAGTTTGAACCGTAGTATTCCACTTTTGGATTCTGCTCTGTGCTTAACTAATTCGATGAACGTTGACACGACCCATGTTTCCACGCTCTGCTCGAGATAATCGGTTGCGTTGCTCAACGTACGAGGCAAAATCAATCTGGCAGGTCCGGTAGTTCATCGACAGATGTGGCTTATTTATCCAATGCATAAGCCAATGCAGTGTCGGAAGCCCAATCGTTTGTTTATTTTGCCCACTTATCGGCTGATTCGTCTAGTAACCGGAGCCAATAGGAGCTGGTGCAGTGTGATGTACCCAGCGCTTAAACCCAGATCCGCTCCAGCATCATTGTTTAGGGCGCACTGCTTCCAGACTCTAGCATTCCATATTATTCGTCTAATAGAACACTACACTACACTTCACGTCAAGATATACAAGCAAAAACGAAGTGAATCTTAAGCCGATAAGAGCAGATGGTCCTTTGTGGTATTGTTCGAGTCAGTCAAGTTTACTCCACCAACTGCAAATAAATAAAAAGGTAATTTTTAAGACAGAAAGACGGAACAACCTTTTACGGGCTAGCCTGAATTCAGATTATTTCGTGTCTGCTAAGTCAGCCACTTACAGACTTATCGTGGAAAGAGTAAAGGAATGCAACTGAAAAAGGGTCACTCAGGAAATCAATAAAACACTGAGAAAATCAAGTCATCGTCTACGTCTTACCAGGGCAAGGTAAGACTGGCCACAAGCTCGACCTGATTGTAAAGGTTAGGCTTCATTCATCCGATGGGAGAGGCTGTAGCAAAACTAAGCAAGCTCGAGTAGTTTTGTCTACTGGTAATTTTGAATGCGTCACGTGGGTTTTCGCACAAGGTGCAAGCTTGCAGATGTTGAGCGAATGAGCTGGCACGGAGTTTAGGGCCACTATTTGCTAGGTTACGTGGAACATGTCCCATGATCCTAGTTGATAGCCTTCTCTTAGTTTGGCCAATGTACATGCTACCGCAAGTACAGGTGAATTGGTAAGCACATGAGACGGTAACATGAAAGTGAGGCCTATCCAAGTTGGTTTAATGGAACAGCTTCGTGGTTTATGTAACAACACGAGCTCAGCTGCGTAGTAGCACCTTTTTATGGCTTGGTGTAATCGGTAGCACAATCTTCTGTCGTTCTGTTTCCCTTTATATGGTAGTGTGATGAAGACCTTTTATTTGGGACATCCATTCGTTGTTCTTTCTTAGCAAGTTCATTCCCATACCTGACAATGAATTTACTCGGATAGCCGTTATTGCGTAGGTTAGAGTCGAGATATCGCAACTCAGCCTGGCAAATAGTGGCCCTAAACTCCGTGCCAGCTCAATCGCACAACATCTGCTCGAATGTACCTTGTGCGAAAACCCATGTGACTCATGAAAGGTTATCAGCAGAAAATATTAAGGGTGCTTGCTTCGTTTCGCTAAAGCCTCACCCATTTGACGAATGAAACCTAACCTTTACAAACAGGTCGAGCTTGTGGCCAGTCTTACCTTGCCCTGGTAAGACGTAGACGATGACCTCGATGTTCTCAGTTTTATTGCTTTCCTTAGTGACCCTTTTTCAATCGCATTCCTTTACTCTTTCCACGATAAGTCTGTAAGTGGCTGAATTAGAAGACACGAAATAAGCTGAATTCAGGTTATCCCGCATAAATGATGTTCGTTCTTGTTCTCTTAAAATTTATGAAGGGAAATGGCCGCATGAAATAGATAAGTTTTAAATCTCCGTTTATATGAGGCGAAAGCTGTTAAAACAAGCTGATAGAATCTACTATTCCCAGTCAGTTAACCCATAAATGTACTAAGTCAAATGCACTATCATTGAACTAAAACAGAGTATATACGACGGGGAGATCAATATCCGTACAGTAAGTTTTCCGGTGGTTCCCCTTGCTCATCTAATCTGGATCAGCATGTCTGGCAGTTCTTACTATGGCTTGTGCGCAGCCTTCACCAACGCTAGCAGTATACTGAACCAGCGTGATATTTGTGACATTTTGTTACCACTCTGCGGCAGGATGTTCTAGGACGAGTTAAGTCATGATCGAACACTAAGTTAGCTGTTAGACGTCCAGCTCAGTGGCTAGTCATGCTTCCTTTGCGACCGAAAATCAAACTATCCCATTGGCAATCTGCTACATATTCGGTCTCCGTTGTACGGGAAGCTGGTTTGCATTTACCAAGGTGAAAATGTCCTATACGAGCAACTTTGGTGCCTGACTCATGTGAGCCGTTGTGAACAGTTTGTGACTGTAATTTGTCGCAAGACGAATTACAGTCGTTGCTTGGACTGGTTTCCGTATGTCCGAAGCCATAGGCTTTATCCTGGCACCCTACTAATAGTTGATATTAACGTACCTCGAATAATCTTGAATCTGGGCCAACCTCTCCTTCGGCACTGTAAAGCTGAGGCAGAAAAACGCATCTGCCAGCCAACGCGCGTTACATCGCACAAAGCCCCATTGTGCCTGAACCTGGTATTGGCTAGCAGTGAGCCGTTTGCATACGATGTTCGGGTCCTAGGGTTCTCGGTATCTAGTGTCCATTCGGTGATCATGACCAGCCTGGAGCTGCGGCATTCATACTCTCGTCCACAGGAGCCATCCCACAACTAATGAAAGACTAACTTCGATGGTCTCAACTGCGTTGCTAGTTAAGTAGACTAAACACTGTAGCAGGATTAAGCGGTTGAGGCTTTTTGTCTATAATGAAAGGTGCAGTTAAATAATTGTGAGCGCATTGAAAGCCGTATCAGTGTAATCACATTGGCTGAATACTGAATATAATCAGCAAGCTCGGTGGCGACGCGTTCTATGGAAGCATTTCCTCCACTCTAGCTTTGCCGACGACTACGATGGGTAGACAAGACAATAGACTTTACGCAACAGCATGAAAGTGAAATGGTCTCAGAAGTTCGAGGAGTAGTTTGCGGCTGCAGTGCAAACGGTGCACAACTGCAGCTTTGCTTACTTGTAGAGACGCTTGAAGTATACCTGTGACGTAGCCATTTTTGAATCCACTGACGGACAGCTCCAAATTTCCAGCTTTGAGGATGCGTCTGCATTGGCAGCGCACTCCGCTTCCGCATTTGTAACTGGCCATACGTTTGTATGGTTTTCGTTGTGTGCATACTTAGCGAACTCAGCAGTTTGGATTGCAGTGTAGAAGCTGTGAACAATCTACTCCACAGCCTTGACGGCACAAAGCTTGCCGATCCCGACGGGCTCCAACAGCTTCTTTTCTAGCTCCTTTGTTCCATCATCTCGTCATCCTTGACTGACATGTTTCACAGGTTAATGTTCTCAAGCGACTGGAAATGCTCGGTAGTCAAGGTGATCCGGAAAAGTGAGGCAGTCAAGGTAAACACTTGTCGGCTGATTTATTTGACCCCCGTTTTGGCCAAAGTACACGAGAAGGTCATGAAAAATGGCCTGCTGAAGCTGCTGGAGTCGGAAGAACTGTGGCCGGAACAACACGGTTTACTTGAAGGTTGCTCATACATCCCCAACTCGTTTGCGACGCGGTATAACGGTTGCAATCTCTGTACTGAGAATGTGTCTGTTGATTTAAACTATAGTGATTTATGATGGATGTTTGTGAGTAGTGTGAAGTTCGAAGAAAGTAGAAGCCACGATTAAAATTCACGCACAATAATAATAATATAGTGATTTAATTACAGCGTACTGCAAAGTGAAACAGAAGATCTTCCTAGGCATACTGAGGATGTGGAACACTGGTGGTTCACCGCAATAGTGGAGAAGCCAATTCCTATTGGGCGGAGAATGCTGCGGAATGATCAGCTAACTGATTGATATCCTTCCATCAGTGGCATTCCCCAAAACACAGTAATGCAACCCATCTGTTTCCTGATCTATCATCAATTGAGCCCATCTTCTTCGATTGCATTGTATCTTGTTTACAGACGCCGTGCAGAAAAATCGATACTCCTGACGACTGCAATGTGTACCATTTGATCCTATTTACGTCGAATGTGGCGTTCCACAAGGATTAGTTCTGGGGTCGCATTTGGTTCCCGTGTCCTGTATGAGCTTATCGATTACCTCGGATTTCTTGTTGTTCGCTGAGAATGTTAATATGTGACGAGTGAGCACCGCCCAATTGGATCACGAAGTAATTCGAAAAGGCCTGGACATTGCATATGAACGGGCGTTTCCCAAGCTGCTCCAGTTTAATTTGTCTAAGTGAAAATTGGCGCACATTTGTCATCAGCCGAACGTCCCATGCAAGCTTAAAGATTATCTGTAAGCAGTCACTTAGCAGGGTGATCTTGGGGTATTAACTTAGGTTAATATGGGCTGCACAGAATAATCTGACTGGGAACCAACACGTTGTTATGCTGCGGATGACATTCGGGTGGTTCGATCCATCTCTCCGCTCTCAGTTACTTAGCGCATATATGCAGCCTTGTCTGGAATACGCAATCCAGGCAGTCCTAGCGCAAGCAAGATCGAGCTGCATTCAAGACTCTACATAGGAGAGCCACCAGACACGTCAAAGGGTTTTTCCCCCATCCATACAAATTTAGACTGCGGACTCTAAGATTGTGCGGCTGCCAGTTTGGCGCCAACTTGGCAAACTAATAATGGCTTCGCAGAATTTGAGGTGCCTCAGCGACATCTGCCACTACCTGCTGCAACTCAGTCACAGCACGAATTTGTGAGGCCAGCAATTCAATTAGGCTAGTAGGCTAGAATTTTGACAACACTTTTAATGTCCTCACGTTTATTAGCTATGGTACGCTAGCCCAGTTTACTTCTTTTTCTGCCCCACCGAAGACACGCTTTAGATCGACTTGGTGCCCCGTGTCGACAATATGGGCCAAGACGGCGCTGCTAATGGACCCAGTTCCTCCTTGACGCAACCAGCGCGGGCAGTGCAGTGTCCAAACGTGTGGAGGAGCACTGCCCGCGCTGATTACGTCAAGGAGGAGCTGGGTCCATTAGCAGCGCCGTTTTGGCCCATATTGTCGACACGGGGAACCAAGTCGATCTAAAGCGTGTCTTCAGGAGAATGTACAAGGTCCCCCAGCATCAATCAAGAGGTTTGCTCCTCCGTGCGCTCGCGACAGCTGAATCGATTTGCATTCGGTTGTTTCAACCTTCACTCTGCTCGCAAAAGAAGTTTTTCCATGCCTTACAGCTTCCCTGGCCAGGTAGAACGAACGACGCTAAGGTCGATTGCCACAGATCAAGCTTGATAGCATGCAATCGACCTGTCAGGTCAAAGGACAACTTTTAGCCTCCCTCACTGATCCGTTAATTAGCTATGTACTTGGAACCAATGAGTCGATTTCAGTTCATTATTTTACCCTTAAATATGATTGTAATGGTCGGAAGAGAATCATCGAAAACATTTGTTCACCTATGGTCTCGTGTTCTTTTGACTCTAAATGGAAAGTATAGATTAATTGTTATGTGGGTCAGAAACAAATGGGCCCTAATACGCTGCTATGGGACACGCCACTATTGGGAAGGTACCAGTCCGTTAGATGGTCATCCGCCTGTACCCTTCAATTTCGCCTAATGTGGAAGTCAGTGATTCAGTGGTCCAGTGAGTCTTCAAGACCGCACCTCGTAGGTTTGTTGAGGAGGTCTTCATGGCTGACTTTTCGAACGCATTGCTGAAAGCGATGTAGGTCACATCTACCGACTTCCCTAGGTTCAAGACTTGTAATCATACATGAGGTGGCAACAGCAGATTGGTTATAAAGGAGCGGCACTTTGTGAAGCAGTGCTGGGCTGCAGTTAACATGTTTTTCGTATCCAGCAGCTGCAATAAACCCGTTCTTCTAGCTTATCTAGTACTTTAGCCAAAATGAAAGTCAGACAAGTCGGCCGGTAGTTGTGACTCTTACTTGGATCACCCAAGCTCTCGGAATGGGCAGCTGGAGAGTATCAGCTTCCCCTACGACCACGTCGACAATATTCCCTCTTATACTTCTTCTTGCTCTTCTCCCTCCTTTCCCCTCACTTCGTCCGGTCTATGAAGCAAGACGCTGCCACTGACCTCACATCTCTTGACATCTTCCAACAAAATTGGCGTTTCCCATTACTTTGAATATTTGAATGCCCGCACTCCATATCAGATCGGCCAGCAGAGAGCACTGAATCTCACTGTTCACTTGCGTGTTATTGATATGTGTTGTGTTTCGAAACAAGCATACAAGATAACAACATTGTGGCAAGTTTTCGACTCTGGTTCTGAATCAGACGACGACGGCTATGTTCTTCGTGCTTCTGGCAATACTGAGTCAGTGGCTCAAATTATTTACGGTGTTGGTACCGCCTTCAGCAAAAATACTGAAGCAAATTTACTTGACTACACCGGGGAATAGCCGCACGTGCGCGGTTCGGCATCGAACTATTATTGGAGTTAATAAGCAGTGTCTGAAGCCAAAGTGACTTTTCCTCGTCTAAGTTTATGTCCCTACCGAATGCAGTTCAAAGGTTATCAACCTCATCATCATCAATGCATGTTAGCTGAGGGTGAGGAACACACATCAGCAAATGTGCCGCAAAATATAAAGGAAGATACAAAAGTTATACTAAATAAATAAATATTTTTTTTCTCGACAAAGCGAAGCACGCCTTTTGTGCATGATCAAAAGCAGGTACTACAATGTTAAATGTTATGTTAACTATTTCCTATCAGATCGGAATTGGATGGTGAATTTAAAAGGGAGGAGGATAGACAAAGGAACTCACAACACAAACACCACTGGGGCCGGCTCTCTACATATCAGCAAGTGTGTCCAACAAAATGTGTTCATCGTCCTTAAGACCCCAACCAAGCAGTGAGGGTGCCCCAACCGACGCCATCTTCGAACTAGGGGTGTCAAAAGCGATTTTTATTGACAGCTCTCATCTCTTCCTTGCATGACGAAAGATACCGATAGCGTGGTTGTTGCTGATGACATGAATATCCCAGTGGGTCGTTTTTTAGACTTTGAACAGCAACTGGGTGGGCACACACCGCATAGAAAATGGTGATCAATTTCTGCAACTGTGCACCGACCACAAGCTTTACGTCAACAGAACTGCTTTGCAGTACAAACGTTCACACCTTGTCACCTGGTGCCCACCGAAGTCTTCAATAACCTATCCCCAAACTGACCATATTCTCATCAGCTACATATGGTGCATATCAAAGTACGTCGGTCGATTTGGGGCACGTGCCTGGAATCTGACCATGCTCTAGTGCTCGCATGCTCGGCGCTCACACTTCTCGCTTCAAAAAAGCGCATACTTTCTAACCTTCTATGTAATTTGAACTCGCAGGGTTCAGTTCAACCTTATCATAATGAACTGCCCCATCATCTGCCATTGATGAATGAGGTTGGTGAACCGAAAGCTGACTACGATGGTAGCAACTGCTCCATGGAATTTACCTTTGACGCCTGCTGTACACCCAACTTGAGACCTTGTAACTATGATGGGATTTCTGAGCCATCGATCAGTTGCTTGAATCACGGAAACAGGTTCCGAATGGCACTAAGTTTCGGTGTGTCAGGAACTTCCTGAAGCGGCGTCTGACAAATTACCTTCGAATCGACCGGGAACCTTGGTTGGTGGCGAGCGACCGTGAGATGGAGATATCCAGTGTTATTGAGAACAGCCGAGTGCTATTTCAGCTCATCAGAAACAAAGGTCGGAGAATGTCATTAGTCATCAAGACATAGCTGTGAAAGAAGAACAGTTGATGCGTTCTCAGCGTTGCTGACTATCCAGTTGGGCGGAACATTTTGAAGAACAGTACAGCAGGCCTGCTGCGACACTGCCGATTGCCGAACCACCCTAGCAGATGTGGAAAGTAGATGTCATACCTACCAGTTAGAAGAAATTTAGCACGACCTATCCGTGTTAAAGAGACACAAGTCTCTTGGAACTGACTAGCTTCCTCCATCTTTGCTGGAAGATGGAGGTGACTTTTAGTTGACTGAGCTCGCTTCACTTTTTAACACAAGTTCAAACACCGAAGTGGTGCCTTCAGACTGGCGGTTGTCATTTGTCATGTCCAACTTCAAGAAAGGTCAGCGTAATCTGTCCGCAAATCATTGAGCGCTTAGCCACTTATCATTTGCATCCAAACTTCTCATGGGTACCATTATCCGACAAATTACTGTTCTTCATGAGAACGAAATCACTGAGAGCCAGGCTGGCCTGCGCCCTGGCCGTGGTTGCATCCATCACATATCTACTCTTCGTAAACGATTGGAGCAGAGACTCACATACAGACGACAAACAACGGTGAGTTTCCGTGACTTGAAGTCGCCTTCGACTCATTTGGTTAAGACAACTTGTGGCATTGCCTCCCCATGAAAGCAGTGCTGGCTGAATTCTATTATGCAGTCACTCTACCGTGATTTCCGAGGCTGTGTAATGGTCTACGGGAAACCGTACCCTGAGTGCCTCACGACAAGTAGTTCGCAATTGTTACTCTATATCTCTTTTCCTCTTCAAATGCATGATAGAGATGATCATGAGTGACTCGGTTCTCTCCGGCTCTAGCGGAGTGGAGGTACGGCCAGGTGACCGACTTAAAAACCCGGGGTATGCGGACGACATAGCTGTCCTAGTGTCTGACGCAGTGGTGATGCAAACACCATTGGATAGACTGACGCGTAGCGCCACACGCTTCGGCATGTGTTTGGCAACTTCAAACTGCAAAGTACCGCTACAGCACTGAACTGAAACACTCGCGGTTCTGGCCATCACCGAATAGCCATAAAAATGGTGAATGGGTTCACTTAGCTTGGTAACTGTGCAACCACTGGTGGTCACAGCACTGTGGATGTTACTTTGCGTATTAGCAAGACCCCCGTGGCTTTCCAGAGGCTTAGCCATCAATGGAGATGGCGAGATATCAGCCAGTCAGCGAAAACTAGGGTGTTTAATGCTGTTGTAAGACCAGTTTTACTGTATGGAGCAGACTTGACAAGTTCCCTGCAAAGGTATTAAACTTTTAGCCGTAGTTGACTACCGGTGCTTGCGTAGTATTGCTCCCGTCTGGTGCGAACACCGAGTGACTAATCTTGAGGTCCGCTAGTTGGATGTTAACAAGAAGCCTTCTGGTGCCTTCCTTGGGTGTTTGTTAAATCATGATCGTTTACGTAGGCTAGATCATGTCCTGCGTATGTCCGTTGACCGGTTTACTAGTGGTGCGTTATTTGTCGTGGCTACACCAAGCGGGGCAAATGCGCGTGGTCTCTCGTACACGCTGAAGAACGCCTCATAGGAACGCTGTCTTGGGGTGGTGCTACAAGTCAATCTCGGATGTTCGGCGCGGTCAGTTAAGGAGTAAAATACCGTTGACCAACAAGCTGGTCCCCTACGGAAGGCGCTCTGGCGGTTCAACGCTTCCGTCTTTTCCCAACTGCTCAATAGGTTTGTGATGCCCCATGTAGAGTACGTGATTTAGGCCTGGCAAACTTGGCTAAAACGCGATCTGGTTGCTCTGAACACCCCACAGCAAAAGGGCAACCAGCAATGTGAAGGAATTGTTCGACCTGTTATGTCATTTGCGATTGAAAACTTTTAGTGTACAACGGAAAGTGTCGTCATTTACGGAGCGACCTCATTCTGGCTTGCTGACGCTTAGAACTCAGTCGCAACACACCGGCTGAAAGTGGTCACCTAGTACAATCGACTGAAGTGCCGCCGGAACTATTTTTCACTTCAAAATTTTAGTCATTGAACGCCCGTTCAACTGTTGTCATTTATGCACTCACGCTAGCCGTCTTTAATAAAGAGACTGGACGATGAGTTGCATCAATCACATTACCTGCTTTCATTGTTGTACATCGACTGTCGACAGGATGCAGGTAAGCATTTCGCTCTCCAGCCATCATGAAATCTTGTTAAACGGATACACATGTGTGTTAACGTGGATAATATGGTGAGCCTGCGGATAGGTGTTTCACTCTAGTGTACCTTCTTTTTTATACTTAGTAATTCACACAAACCATCCCACGGGACCCGACAAGTCTTTGCATTTTTATCCAACTTATATATTGTTCTACTGTTCCATTAGGAAAGTGACTGAGAGATTTGACCAAGCTAATACGTGACGTCTTCGTAGTAGGGAGCCTCGAGATGGTCGACACCAATGTTTGGAGACCTTGTCAGACATGGTGTAGTCAAGCAGTCAGTAGCGTTCCCGCATTCGGTTTCGTGCAACTGGTTGTTAAGTTTCGTTCCATTCCGTTTAGTTTAATGCATTTCCTTCTTGCTTCTGTTTTCGTTGCCTTCTATTTGCCTTTAATCCCACTATTTTGCCGTGGTTATTTATTGTTATTCTTGAGATGTGACATGTGGCAACTGGATCCACCGCACTTTGGTTGTCGGATCATAGTTGATCAAGTAAATTGAACTCTTCTCACTGCCTTTCAGATACGGTTTCACAGTCCAGCATGTCTGATCGCTCTGCAATGCACCTACTGACAATGATCTGTTGAACAAATCACTCACGGAGGGCGATATGATGGCCGATAAGGAGTCGAGAATCAACGGATAGGGCAAAGCTGGACCGGCAGGCTGCATGTCGTCAAGACTGGTAAGTAGATTGCGGACTTCTCTCACATCGCAATCCAGCCTTTAGAATTATGCATGGGCTGTACACTTGTAACTTTGCGTAGACGCATGCCCAGTTATAAATACAGGAACGTAGTGCACGCAGTTTTACTAATGAAAGTTAGATACTATGTGTCAGAGCCCCCTAACACCGTTACGTCAACTGCAGGTTTCAGGCACTGATTCACGTGAGCGAAAAGTCGATTGGGGGCCACCTTCGCAGCGGTTACAAGCTGATTTTAGAACTGCCAACGCTTTTTTATTTTCACGCTGTTGCATAGATTCCGTTGCCTTGTCTACAACAAGTAATTTTCATCAGAGCCAGAGTGCAGAAAATTATACCACAATACGCGTCTCGGTCGAGTCAATCGGATATATTCTCTGTCGAACCGGTGTGATTTCACTGAACCAGCTTTCCAATATTTGAGGGCTATAAATCAAGAGCATATCGATTTCACTCTCTCTGTTCTAACAACAAAATACGCTTCAGTAGCTGAAATCAGCTGTAGCGACTAGTTAACTTGACAAGCGGCTTGAGTGCTACCATCGAAGTCAGTTTCCCAGTAATTGTAGCATGGCTCCAGCGGACTCGGATATAGTAGCGAAAGCTCAAAGCTAGTCGTGATTGTCGAGTGGTCACATGCTGCTAGTGACTCCCGGACAAGAACATCACGTACCGCTATATGCAGCTAGACAGTATTAGGTCCAGACACGACGGATTGAATGCTGTGTAATGAAAAATCGGCTGGCAGATGTGTTTTGCTGCTCCACTTTCAAAGATGATCACAACAGACTCCGTGCGGTCCTCACTATACCCGGGGAGAATTTGAACCTGTGGCCAAAGTAATCGAGGGAAGTTAAAAGCACCCGGGAGCAGAAGGCGGGGACAAGTAATGTGGTTTCGGAAATGCAGCAACCAGAAAAGCAGCGGTTCCGCGGACTGAGATAGGCTACAACCATGAACAGTTAACCGCACTTCAGGTGGATAGGGCACGAAAGTCGCTCGCATAGCCCGCCTGCAATTCGGTACGTGCTTATCAACCTTCCGCACAAGGAGGACGGAAGTTATAGCAGGACAACACCGAAGTCGTTGGGTCGTCTGTCGAATCGAAAACATAAGTAGAGCTCAGTAACACTTCGCATGTGATACAATTCCAAAAGACGCATGTAATCTATTTCACACGGCCTCAACCTCAAACAAAGAAAAAAGTAAAACGACTGCCCAAAATAATCTGTTTAGCGCAGTCAATCTGGTGCTGTACGAAGGCGGCAGGCTGCGGTTATATTTATAGGTCGCCTCATGACGTTCGACTTCAAGGATCATGTCAGCTACCAAGGTTAGTTGTTACCCATAGATTTAGCCGATGTTCAAGGAAGTTGGTCACAAGCAGGACTTAGAACATGCTGGAACGTTCGAAATCAATGCGATGATCGGTAGAAATCGAATAATCGTTAAAATAATGGCTTCGGTGGGTAATTCACAATTTCTCCCGGACACCTCCTCTCCTGATATAGGCTCTTATGTGTATGAAGAAAACCTTGCATTGACTTGTAGTCTCCTGGACAGTATTCGACTTCTGTCGGTCCATCGCGTCGAATGAATTGCGCGAGAGACTGGTTCTGGGGTCTGCCGTGCATTTTCGTTGTAGTACTGATAGCCATAATCCAAAGGCTCCTTGGATAGCTTGAAGCTATCTACCAGCAAGTCAAACGGAAGCTCGGCAGGCTTTACTTTCTCTGGTTAGCACAGCGTTAGCCGTAGCTGTTTCGTGTGGCGAACCCAGAAATGCGTCACCACGATCACTTCATAAATCACACTCCTGCGCCTACCTTTGCTCGTACCAGGTGTCCAACTTGCTTGACCTGCCCGATAACCCCGCAATAGCTCTGGATGCCTTGGCATGAACGCTTGTTGCTTAGTCCCATGCCGCCGGTTAAAATTCCATTCTATTCTGCGGTTCTTTTCCCTAACATTGGGTAGCGTGTTTGATCGAATGGCAGCAAATGACAGGTGCAGCTTGCTTTTACTCATGGCTTGTGCTGAGGACACACCACGCGGCACTTGTGAGGCTGGCTTTGATCGGTATGGGAAGAAAGTCGATCAATTGCCTCCTTTATACGTCCCTCACCCTTCGAGTTGTGGAGAGCTCGCTTGAAATTATCGACTAATCTCTCTGCCTGGCCGTTCGATTGCGAGTGAAACGGCGGTGAGCGGATGTGTTGGATGGAGAAATGCCTACAGAACATCTTGAAAATTGCTGAAATGAACAGTGTAGCGTCATCAGTTGCAAATGTTGTTGGTTTAACCGAATCTGGCGAAGATTTGTCGTAGTTTTGTTACGGTGGCTTGGGTTGATGTACTGTTTATCCGGAACACTTAAGACCATTTGCTGTAAGAGGCGACAGCAATGAGAAAACTGTGGCCTGTCCATCGGTCCTACGAAGTCGACGTGGACACGGCGTCATGGTCTGGTTGGTTTTGGCCATGAATGGAGTTCCGTCTTTACTGGTGCACTTGAAGCTACAGAGCACTTGTGGCAACTTTTGGCCATTTCTTCCACTTGTCTCTCCATGAACGGCCAGTACACAAAGCTTCGGGCTAGCGCTTTCATCCGGTAGACCCCAGGATGTCCTACAAGGAACTGTCTAAGTACGAGCTATTGGAGTGTCTAAAGATAACAACTCCTTCAGAGAACAAAATGCAGCCGTTCATGATGAAGATTGTGTGATCCCTTCGTAGTAATCCAACAATTCGGCTGGTGAACATGAGCGTGGACGACTTGTCCTTGACCGTCTTGAGTATCGGGTCAAGAAGCCTTTTGGCTCGTACAGCTTCTGCAGTCACTGGTAGGTCGCGTAATGCGTAACTCACAAAAAAGCTGACGTCTGGTCCAAGCGTAACTGCAGCTATGTTCTTGTCGTATTCATCTTGCTGCTGGGAGTCTAAAAAGCTTGATAGTGCATCCGCTTGGCCGATGGAAGCGATTGTTTGGTAACTCAGCTCAAAATCATAGCTCAGTAGGTTGAGTGCTCGGCATTGGAGACGGATAGCCGTGTACGGAGGAATGCCCTTGTTCGAGTGGTAGATAGTCAGCGATAGTTTGTGATCAGTCAGGAGTTTGAATCGTTGACCGCATAGCATCTTAAGGAATTTCTTCACTCCAAAGATTATGACTTATGCTTTCTTTTCTATCTGGCTATAGTTTCTCTCAGCATTTGTCAAAGTCCTGGCCGCTTGAGCGATCGCTTTTTGTGATCCATCGGGGTACAGATGCGAAAGAACTACTACGACTCCATGCTTTGATGCGCCTGTTGCGATAATGATTTTCTGAGTTCGGTCGTGCTGAGTCAGCAACAAGTCAGAGGCCAGTAGTGACTTCCTTCGTTCAAAGGTACGCTGGCACCCTTGCGTCCAGTTCCAGGCTTGGTCTTTGGACAAAAGCCTGTTGAGCGGGTCCCGCAGACGATGCTGTTCAGACAAAAATGCGCTGTAGTCAATGATGAGACCACACAAGGAACGCGGCGATTGAATGTCTGATGGTGGAGGTATCTTCCTCATAGCTTCGATGTTTGCCGGATCTGGTCGGCGAACATTCTTTTGGAGGATGAAACAATGATATTTGATGGTCGGAGTGGAACAGGTACGTTTATTTTCATGAATCCGCTAACCATACGACTGGACACGACTAAACACCTCCTCCAAGCGGTCAAATAATTCATCCACTGTCCGGCCAATTCCGATAAGGTCATCCAGATATGCGGCGGCTCCAGAAACTCCAGCCAACATGGTATCCATTCGCTGTGGAAAAATGGCTGGGCCGTTTTTACACCAAAAGTCTAGCGGTTGTATTGCTACAGCCCACGGTGGGTATTGATCGTCAATAGCTCTTTCGATTCTTCGGCAACATCTACCTGAAGGTATGCAGCAAACAAGTCAACCATAGCAAAGTACCTGCCACCATTCAATTTTGCGAAGATGTCTTCCAGTAATGGCCAAGCCTATTGGTGGTTGTCGAACGCAGCGTTAAAACCAGTTGCGAAATCTGCGCAGACGCGTACTTTACCATTCGCTTTTTTATTGTGACAATGGATGTGACCCATGAGGCGTAGTTTACATATGTGTTGACGCCATTTCGTTCTAGTCGCTCCAGCTCTTGCTCAACGATTGGCATCGCTAATTACAGGACCGGACGTTTTGCTTTAAAGACTGGCTTGAATGCTAGTCACAGAGACAGCATCGCTGTGAATTTGGTGCAATGACTTAGGTCATCTGAAACACGGTCAAATTTTCGTTTCAGCAGACGTGCCATTTCTTCGACTGACTTTGTTGATGCCTCTGGATTGGCGCAAATTCTATTGTAGATCTGATTCAATGGAACAGCGATCAGTCGCAAATTTTCAATCCACCCTAACTCATGATGGTTCAAGTTGGGCATATATGACCCGTAAACCGTCCCTGTTTCCTCCACAATGTTGAATTCCACTGTGCAAGTAATTTCTCCGATTAAGTTGAGCACACCCCGGATGCGTTGTGGGCGATTCTGTGCGACCAGATCATCGTTGGCGTAATTATATGGTTTTTAAATATTCTTGGAAGTGATTGTGGTGTCTTAGGCCATGTCAACTTGCAGCTTCCTTGGGATACTGTTGAGTAACACCATGATGAATCGTCGTCGTGGCTTAGGTTCACTTTACAATGCGACAATTACCGAAAGCGATTTTGCACCATGCTTTAGAGTCCTTCGAAGGGCGGAATTCTACGTGTTCCACAGCCGGACCTGGCTGCAATGTGCTTCTTTATGGTCACTCTAACGGCACTTTTCGCAGACGTGAAGTTTGAAAGGGCAGAAACGAGCAAAATGCCATTCGCCGCACGACCAATAGGCTGAAGGTGGTTTGTTCGGAGGCCTTTTTGAACTTTTTGCTTCGGCTAGCATTCCCGGCATTTTACACATCGTGAACAGCATCGGATGGTGCAGTACGACATTGTTCGATCAGGGCAGTGTCGTGCTTCAAAGTGAGTAATCGCTTGCATTCACTAACAAGACCCTTTAGTGTCCAAGCTGGTTTTTGATCAAGCTTCGCAAGAAGCCTCGTGCGAATCCCTGCATTACAAGGGAAGTGCAGAGCACTGACAAAAAGGAGACACTTAAATTGGTCATCCGTTAAAGATCGTAGCCTGAAACCCTCACACTCGCGGTTAACCATGTCTGCTAGCGTACTCTAATCGTCCAGTTCCCGGTTGAGAATCTTTAGGCATTGATAACGAATGCTGAACAGAACATCTGACTCACCAAATATTTCACTGAGCTGTGGCACCGTTTCGTCGAAAGTCAGCTCCTTCGCTTGGGCCAAATATGCTGGATGAATCTTGAGTGTTCACTCGTGCCAAGCTTGCGTAGTAACGAATACACTTCCCACGGATCGTCCTGACGATTGAAGTCCGTCCAAAACATATCTTAGCAGCGTTTGAATCATGCTTCAAAATTGCGACTGGAATCTGCGTCATTATTAACTTCGCTGACCGCATTCGGGAGCAACTCAAGAGAATTCACCTACGTGTCCGGTGCTGCTGCTTCTGCAGTCTGCGAACTCAAGCCGTTGGTCAAACATTTAATCAATTTCATTTGAGCCGCCATGTTGGATTGTTGTTCCAAAAGCAGATTCTGAAGTTGTTCAACGGAAAGATTCAAGAGATATCCAGTTTTGATTAGTAATGAGTAGTGGGATTTGGGTATGATTCGAGTTGGTTCATCGCAATTAGATTCCAAGCCGCACAGGTAAGCTATCAACCCGGAAAAGCACCAGCCGCGAGTTTCACCCTATTGGGGCTGGTCATTGCTGCGTATCTATCGGTCCCCTACTGGGCATTGAGCCCATGACCGCTAGAGGCTAACGCCAACCAGCCAGCAGCTTTTGCCACTCCATTCATACCCAAATCCGTCTACTCATGACTAATCAAAGATCTGATCCCTACCAGTATTCAAAGTTGCTGTGTGCATTCACGGCGCCTGAAAGGGAAGACTTGACCGTGACGGCCAGCCACTGTACTCTGCACGGGCAATAACCTGCATGGCAGTGGAGGATGGGTCGGGCTATATCGCAGTTAGGTTGCAATTCGTAATGGTCAGCTGTAGTCCCCCATGGCTCAGTGGCATAAGCTGCTGGCTAGTTGGCTTTAGCCTCTAGCGGTCATGGGTTCGATCTCCAGTAGGGGACCGATGGATACACAACAATGACGAGCCCCAACAGGGAGGACCGCGTGTCTGGTGCTTTTCCGGATTGGTAGCTTACCTATGCGGCTTGGAATCTAATTGCGGTGAACCAACTCGAGTCATATCCAGTTCTGTCCATCTCCCTTTGTGAAATATTTTCAGTTGCTACAATCCCGAAACACGCATTTAATCTGTTGCGCACGACCTCAAAACCAAACAAAGGAAAAAGCAAAACGACTGCCCAAAATAACCTGTTTAACGCAGTCAAACTGGTGCTGTACAAAGGCGGCAGGCTGCGGCCATATTTATAGGTCGCCTCATAACGTTCGACTTCTAGATTTAAGTCAGCTAACAAGGTAAGTTGTTCACCATAGATTTAGCCGACCTTCAGGAAGGTTGGTCAAGTGCAGAACATAGAATATTCTAGAAAATTCGAAATCGATGCGATAACCTTTAGCAATCAACTAATTGCTAAAATAATGGATTCGCCGGGTAATATTTATTTTCTCCTGGACATCCCTCTATATGGACTTCCTGGGAGGATAGTCTTTATGCGTCCGCTTGATGAGAAGCAATGAAGTCACATATCTTGTTTCGTTCGTTCACTAAACTGCAAACATTATTGAAGGCTAAGCGCAGCCCATTTTTGAATCGTTGACCGCGCATGGAGCATCATAGACCTGTTGATGGGCTTCGGCAAGCCCGGTGCACTACCCGAAAATGTATGTGATGGAAATGTTTCTGAACAATCAGTACATTGCTTTAGCTCAACGATAGCCGTCTTAAATTTCTTTAAGTCTGACGGATCTCTATCTGGCCGATTATGAATATTCTGACCTCTAACCCACTGAGGCGGGATATTATTAGACTCTCTTTGCAACACGGGTGATATGCAACACCCTCAGCGCCTGTTCACCAATGTCGAGGACTCTGTTGAGCAGACTGCAGAAACTCCATGTCCTGAATATAGTGGGTCTGTGCATTTACATTCTTTGACTCAGGCACATGAAGTATCATGAGGTTGTAACGCTGCTGGTCGTTGGCAGTTGCTCTTTCTTCCTTCTTTGCATTTGTCACTGGTCTTCATCGCTTACGCTGTCGCCGGATGGGACGTTAATGCCCTCAGAACGCAACGCAGACACAAAAGACCAGCGGAGCTTCCAGTAACGGATGGACATCGTTCCGGAGAGATAGCAGCCCGGAGCCAGGTGGTCTTGTACGAACGTAGGGTTGCCTGGGTTTCCGATGTTTGAGAGGAGCCCATTGCGTTCTTTGATATGGAACCTTTCGCCTTCCATGCTAGCTCGCGAGGTTTCTAAACTGATTATGTTTGCATTTTAGTCTGGCACTTCTTACACAACATTTGGTAAAAAGTCATGCTGAATTCCACGCAAAGTTCGAATTGGTCGATGGAAAAACCACTGTACAAAATGTGAAAATGGACATGACAACCCAAGCATGTGACAGCATTAGCTCTAAGTCTAACAGTTTTGCAAATCATGCCATTCATCATTACAAACGGTATAACAGATATGACGGCGAAAAGTGAATCAATGGCATGACCAGAACACAATTTAAAAAATCACAGGAAACTATATGGCTCATAAACCATAACCAAATTTAGCGTCGCAAACGAGACCGAGTTCATCAAGAACTAACGTCGAAAAGCTATAATGCATCAGGAAATATGCGGAACAAACTGGACTGAGAGCAGAGCGAGAAAAGCCGTGCGGTCCTGATTCTGTCCATCCTACTGGAGTTATTAAGCAAGTGCTATTCTTCCCGTAATGCATTGCTGTTTCATTGTTTACTGTTGGACGTCGATGAGGCAGCAGATGTAAAAGCTCATGTTCCAGACTTCGTCCACATTTTTAACTTTACAGGTACTCAGTTCTTGCAACTCTTACCATGTGCGATTTGATTCTTGTCCAATTAACGTTGCACCAAAACCCATAATTGTAAAATAAGATCTAAAAGCGCGGTGACAATATTTACTTGCGGAACTGAGATTTATTAGTGGGGTCTCCTACATACATCCCTAATTCCCGTGTCTGAATCTCAACCTGGCTTTCTCTGCTTGACTTACTTAAACAGATCTGAAACCGTTATTGGTTGTTCCGTTTGGAGCAAGGCCCAGTATTTATTTGTCGCAGCTATAATCGCAGTGATTTAACTGATCAAGTTTTCCTTCACATACCATGCCGTCCAAACTGAGATCACTTACAATCCTGGACAGGTAACTTCTAACTGTTGCGACGATTTCTGTAAACTTTGCTCAGCCATGATGCAGTGCTTTAAGCCACGACATTTCTTTTGCTGAGAGTCAAGACAAGGGTGAATGACGTTGTATAATAGGTTATTACATATGATCAACGCATTGTGATTGTCTAACGCTTTGCGTTTTATGGTAGCTGCAGATTGCTCTACATACTATATTTGCTGATATCACACAAAAATTTTACTAATCATACTTCGACGTTATCTACTGGCTCAACATTCAATCGTCATTTTTGGATGGAGGACCAAAGACGTACTCCGCCTAATCAATTAGAAAGGTTACAATTTGCTTCACGTTCCAAGCTTTCGGCCTAAATGCTCGTTCGTCATGTTACTGATTAGATACCAGAGGAACGAACGCAGTTGAGATTAGACACATGCATTTTCTCTGATGGATTCAGATGCTCTTCGTTTGCGTTACCTTCGACTGGATTGTTGCAGCAGTAAGTCCAGGGTGAGTAAACAATCATAAAACATTCTTTTTCTCTCATACGCTAGTTCCATTATTCTCAGTATAGGGGGATCAGTATTTTCCATAGATTCGTTCAAATGTTAAACTTTAGCATTAATGTGAGTCTGAGAGACAACAAATACCTACCACTAAATCTCATGCTCAAGTTCAGTAATTCATTTTATTTTGTGTACTGTATTCTTTTTTCCACTTTTAACTTAAGGTTGACTTTAACCCCTTCTCCTCCAGCATTTGACCGTCGATAAAACAGGACTTCTGATTCTTGACAACCTTCTAGCTCGCTGGTGGCCACTGAAGAAATAATGCGATTAGACAGTGTTCACTTCTCATTTACGCCCTAGTAATCTCGTATAATTTATTGCATATATTAACCTATCTTGAGGGAATTCTTCATCTAGAATTTGATATTGTCTTATCCCTTGTGTTCGCGTCATCGTGCCATGTTAACGGGATGGTTTACCGCACCTTTCGTGACTAACGTGTCAAGTGTATGAAATTATGCTAAGCAAGTCCAAATCTTCCCTGCAACGCAGGGTACGTGTTCGATTCTGATATTCCCGGGGAAACTATTACAATGAAACTCTGATCTTCCCCATCCATCGAGGTCCTCCTCGCAGATGTTTGTTGTCTTCTGCAACACCTTAGTACTCCAGTAGACAGCTTACAAACCACTACCGCATTTACGTGGACAGCCCGCTTGGTTGTTCGACCCGAGTCAGTAGCACTCAGTCTCATGCTTCATCGTTCACCGCTACATCCAGTCTAATTAAGTCGAGTGTGAAGTATCCATGAAAACCAGTGTATGAAGTGGAGCATAGGCAAAATATGACAAGCATACAGACCATTTGGTAAACGTTACTGTAAAGCGCATCTTCATAAACACTGGCTACATATATCTGAGGTATCCTAACGTACAACATTGCACATATCATTTTTGCTCTAATATATAGATGCTCGAATTCAAAAAACTACCGCAATGCAGAGTTGTTCAAGTAGAAGTAACAGATCCGAAACGCGGTATGACGAACGAGCCGATCATTTGCATTTCCTCAGGCTTTAGTGTGACCAAGGTGAGTAGTTTCCAGGTGTACCAGGAACAGGACAGTTTTTTAGAAATGCCACAAACGACCATTGTTTACTGACAAGCCTAAATGTCAAACCTTTCAACCTTGCTGTTTTCGCAGTTGGGGACCATGGCAAGTCACATTTAAATACAAACAAGCAAATCGGTGTTGGGGGTTCTAACTGGTTTTACTGCCTCAGTTATTCGACAACGCAGCAATTAACACACGCACGTGAAAGAAATGATATGTGAAATTAGGGCTTTAGTTAGTGTGTTTCCATCAAGTTCCGAAATTATCCGAGGAGAATAGAACGCGCCTATTCATAATTGCACATATTTCTTAGGAGTATTCCGAAGGAATAAAGCTACATTTTCATCTAGAAGATAGATGTAAATTGCTATCAACACGCTCCCTGGAAATACTGTTCTCAATGGCAAGAAAACGGGTTTGCTTTGGTGGAAGCGTCGGCGAAATGGACATGAGTGACTTAGCATCAAAGGATTCAAGAATTCCGTAAATTGATCATACTATTTTAGTTCAAAGGGTAGCAAGTTTAGGAGCTGGTAAGCAAGTCGCGAGCGGATAAAGGTTAAGTGAAATTTGACTTTGCAAAGTGGGATCATATTAGGGACAAATCAAGAAATGGTTGAACCTGGTGTTGCGCAGAAAAGGCAGTAGTGGTAAAATCACCGGAGAATGAAAAATTGAGCGATAATTTTGGAAAACTGAAGCTTTACCTTTGTAGAATAACCCCCAAGTAGCTGACTGCACTAGATCGATTTTTACATTCTTGGGACAATTGGGTGGCCGACAGGTATTACATGGCTTGTTGGAGGCAATCGTCGCGAGTGATGTGGCTGTTAGCGTCAATAAATGGGTGCTCTGTTCCCATGACCACACAGCGTAGGCTAGCCTAATTTTTGATTTCAGAAGGTTTTGAATACAAATCGGTTTTTGTAGGATTTTATTATTGCAACGTTTCGTTCTTGACGCAAGAGCTTCTTCAGCCCAGATGAATCGGTACACAATTGGCTTAGCTTTTCTAGGAAAGTAAGGTGAAGATAGCAAGAAATAACATGAACCACTGGATAATAGTGTTACAGGTCATTAGGTCAAGTGGCCATTCTAATGAAACAACATGCATCAAGCGTTTCTCATTGATCCACGTCACCGGCCGTTCAATTGTGAAGCATTAGTTTCTTGTAACTGCTGATTCACACTCCGACCTGAATTCGTCCGCCGGCACCTTTTCTGATTGACCGGGTTAACACAGCCCGCCACGCCTTCGATAACTCTACTCCGTCCGTTCTGTTCACGCAGTTATTACTTTTAGTAATCTCGTTCGCCTCAGCAGTCAAGCTTTGGCTTGTTGCGGGTAATTGAAAATCAGAATCCAAGAGGCACTGAGCTTATAATTACATAGTAGGGGGGTAATTGCTTTCCTTTGGACGATTCGTTGGAGCTAGTCGTAGCCAGATATATACCGCAGATCCAGGAAGGCGCATTCTTGCGGCATCTAGAAAAAGATAATTCCACTAAGCCATAACAGACCCAACATTGTAAGTTTGCGTTTATGGACTAGCGCAAGACGTGAATAAAATAGCTGGCTTGATCACGTCAGCTGCTTCTCAAAAGAGCGAATTGTCTGTTAAAAACCGAGTGAAACTGCTATAACTCAGTGCGGCAGTTAAATTGCGTCATTATTTGTCGTTTTGGGGAAAATGAGCCCTCCAGAACTAGACTGATGGGACTTGTAACACTAGGGATCAGTTCACGGTGGACACCTAAATTAAGGGGGTCTGAAGTAGAGCCCTTGTAATGAAGATTATGCACGAAATGGCGTGTTTAGTGAGTCAAGCTTTGTGGTTTGACATTGACGTTCTCCCCCTTGTCAGCCGATGAAAATATCTCGGTATGGTCGAAACCAACATACTATGTCATAAGTGTCCCTTTCGTGGAACCAAATAATTGTCAAAACAATTCTGTGCCCGTGAGCATGCGCGCTATGCAGTTATTCAATGAAACAGTTGTCTTACATTCGAGGTGAGAAAGGTTTGTCTGGGACTCATAATATTTTGACTATTGATTGTACTTGATTGAAGGATGGGCTCTCACAAGGTACACTAAGCTGAGAAACGTCATACAAGGGGAACAACACAACGTGCATGCATCCCAATTGGACCAGATAAAGGTGGTGAGAGGGTCCAGAGACGCTTCATGAAAAAGCTATGTGGATATTCCTCAAACTTGACATACAGAGAGAGAAGTGATAAACTTGAATTTGACCCAGTTTGGCTTCGGATAAGGAAGCTGTACCTATGTTTGCTTTACAGAATCATAAATCGTCTGATTCGCATTCTTGAAAACGGTGTTCACATATCTGTAAACAGCAGATATCCAATATGTAACAAAGAGGTACAGGTCATGATTCCAAAATTTACCACGTGAATCAGAGAACGTTTCTTTCTGAGCCAATACTCAAAGATTTGAAAGGAACTTCCAAGTGCTATCAGAACATGCTATACAATTTGCAATTTTAAGCTTGCGATTAGTAAGCATTTAACCGTCCAAAACGTGATTAATATGTTTGGGACATCCCATTCCCTAGACAACGCATTCGAAACGGTATCCATGGTGCCTGAATACATTTTCGACACACATGCACAACATTTCGGACAACAGCCCCTTTCATTATACTTTTTTTCTCGGCCCAAGTATTTGCCATGTGATAATAAAAAATCCTGACAGGAAATAATAGCAGAACGATTCTGATTATTCTGTGTTACATAATTCGCAATTGCGCCCATGTTTATTTCTGAAAATGTATTAAAGAAATGTCATGGAAAGGTTGTACCATTATCTGATCTGTTCCTTCTAGGGAACACTTTCTCGCACCTTCGAGGAATATACAATTTATTTAATACCCCTGCTTTGGAATAACTAGAGCTGTATTAACTTTTATTCACTTGGGAAATGCGAGATTTAAAATGCTCCTTAAGAGGCTCTGCTTCCATACTGAGATGTCGTATGATAATGAAAATAGAATAATAAACTTTAACTGGTACTTGCATTTTGCATCCACTTTACTGTGTTTTTTTTCAAATTTTGGGATTTCATTTAGGCAGCTCGGAAATATATCAATAGCGTTTTATGGGAGGCCAATTGACTCCAAGCTGGAAATGTCCTTATAGATGTTTTCCCGTCTGAAAAGCCCTATTAATTTTGGGTCACAAGTACTGAACTGACCACACAAATGCAGCAATAAGCCTAAAATCGGTTGGTGACATACGATAGCCGTTTTCAGACCTCATCTTGTTCATACCCTAATTACGCTGGGGAACAAGCCTAGCATCTCTTAGCACAGAAGCACTTGCGAATGATTCGGTACTTCTCTGCCAGGCAATTTATGGGGCAAGGAAACTGCGACTACGTATAGAAGGAGTGCAGATGAAGATAAGGCTGTTGCGGATGTTGCTAGCCCTTACCTGACCTCATATCTCCAGTTACAGCAGTTAAGCAAGCATGAGTTGAAAGTAACCGCTTCTGAGTAACCTGCGATCGGGTTATTAGCAAAGGATAGTACTGTTTGTGTCAAAACGGCAAGGATCCACTCCCTCATATCAAATTCGTGTGAATCGCAGAGCGCGAGTTTTTAACTGAAGCACCGTGTTGGTGGTGTGGAATTTTCAAGACAATCCTACACGCTTATTGTCATAGTCCAATTGCTCAGATTCGTTGGAGTTCCGGTTACCCTGTCCCGCTTGTGCTTAATCAGATGATAGAGGAACAGAGCCATGGACATTACGTTTGCATACATTGAACATTAGAAAGACCGCTCCGCCGCCCTATCTGTAATGTCCGAAACTGGTTAAAGGAACCGCAATACTGCACTTGTACATTCTATCATTATTTCTACTATGTTTATTACATAGGTCCAAAACAAGTTGCAAAGTTGGTATTGAAATTTAAGTATTTCAAATACCGGACAATAATAGCATCTCCTTATTACCATTTACACATAAAGCAGGTCATAACTCCCCCAATTTGCCCTCTTGAACCATAAACTAATTTTTCATAAACAATCTCCTAAATAGACGGTAATTGCGATGTAGACAGCTGTGTAAAACTTGTGCAATTTGGAATAGAATGCGGAAACTGCCAAAAATACTTCCATTCTCTAAGTGCTCGCCTTAGCCCCAACCAGATAAAAAAGCTTTATAGTACGACTGATTCTCTCTGGTTCTGCTCTGAGTGTACGTCTCTTCCATTCGTCAGATGTATAACTGTGTTAACGCAGAAGTACGACAGTCTGACAAAGATTATAGAGCAGGCAGCAGCTGTGAAAGTTGTCCCACATGAACCAGGTAAATCAGTGCCTCGTACTCGATGCTCAACATCAAGCTCTAATTCAGCACAGAGTTAACCACTGAGACACTAGCGTCTCCTCATAAAGATGTTTTGGCCACACATTCCACAACAGAATCCAACGCCACACTAAACACTGTTAGAGGGCCGACAACCTACGCGTCTGTTGTTGCTGTCCATATGACGGAAGAAAATCCAATTGCAACCCCGCCCGCTGCCAGACGATTTACCACTGCCAATACCACCACGGAACTCAAGAGCCCGTCACTTGTCCAGCCGAAGAAAGCAGCCACTGGTCCCTTCAAAAAGGAGAACATGAAACACTACCATAATTCTCTAACTGTTATATGCTCTAATGTGACTGAATCTGGCGCGAACTTCATAAAATATAAGATACTAGACGAGAAAAAACAGTGGGACTCACTGTGTTAACTCCTAGGGGTACAAACTAAACCAGCCGGGATGATGCGTCGCGTCCGTCAGGCAAACTCCGTACACCACGGTGAACCGCGGTTACTTCAGGTAACACTTCAGTTAGTTAATGATGCAGAGGCAGTTGGGTGGTCAGCCACTCGCCTCGGTACCACCACATGCACTGTTCGAATATTTCCAGATGTTCCTTGGAGCGAACGCCAGAAACGCAAACAAAATCCAGATGACTTCCGTAAACAAAAAGACGCAAAATCTATCCTTGTTCACGGTGTCCCTGAGCTCCAGTCACTAAGCGAGCTAGAGGTCAAAGTGCATGACTGGTATGAATGGCATTTTATTCGTGAAGTGCTCTCACACGAAAATGTTATCGCTAAATGGACATCAAGATTACCTTTATCACCTAACTACAAATGGTGTGGTCCTGGAGTGATGAAAGTATCATCGCACTGCGAACTGATGGTAGAACAAGTGATCAAAATGTGGCACAAAAAGCGTAAAATGCTGGCATCCGAAATACATATAAAGACAATAGGCACCGGGCCACCGATAGACAATGTAACAATGAGCAAGCAACCTACTAATACAAATCTGTCAGCATGTAGCTCAGAAGGGAAACAATGCAGAAACAACACACCGACAGGATGGTCATCCTCTTGTTGGCGCTGAGAGCTGTATACAACAACCTGAACTGGCCCTAGGGCCTGTGTCATCGGTCCTACCAAAAAATGACCGGCAGCCGACCCCACAAGGGTCGGCATAGACCCTCACCGGAAACCAGCGTTCACACACCCACTACTGACCACCGATGCCCTCACTTGCTTGTACACCAATGCACAAGGTCATCACAGCAAGCTAACCGAACTTCGTATGCGTCAGGTCTCAACTCCTTGGGACCTAGTTATGGTCACCGAAACTTGGCTGTACACGGACATCACGGATGCTGAGATTGCAATACCCGGCAAGATTTGCATACGAAACGATCGACCTAGCAGAGGAGGGGGAGTGCTCCTGTATTAACTATCCGACCTGCATGTTGATGTCATTGAAGACACAGAAACGCAAGTCCTGGACGCTCTTTGGTGTCATATGCACCTAAGAAGTAGTGATGCGTGTAAAAGTAGCAATAGTTTACCGCCGGCCAATGTCCACCTTGGAAATGTATCACTGCCTAGCTTCTGCGATGAAACGAGTCCTGGCACGACAATACAGTCACGTCCTTCTGGTGGGGTATCTCAAGCTGCACGCAATCGAAGTTCCAGCATCGCACTAGGAACAACACAAGACAGATTTGCAAGAGGTGATCGCCGATGTACCTATGTACAACCATGTCACATTTCCCACGGGATTTCGAATGGGTGACACACCATCTGTTATAGACCTTGTGCTTGCCAACGAGGAACTAATGTTCGACACCGTGAGCATAGGTGCACGACTTGGCGATTACGCGATATTGCTCTTTCGTCACATCTGTCACCCGGAGTACATCAGTGAAAACAACGTGGAAACCTATGTTGTTACACCTCACGATAAACTGTTCGAGTTCGTTCAAGAAACCGACTGGTCCTTCCTGGCCGGGAAGCCGCCTAATGTCGCCTGGATGTCGGTCGTCACCCAACTCACGGAGCTAGTGACAAATGCTATAGAGAGCAAAGCCCTTCGCCCGAAGCAAGTGAATTCGCTCCTGAGTAGCCGTACTAGAAAATGCATGGCCTTAAGGTATTCAACCTGTCGCGTTTACAAAGTTTGTCCAAGTATTCTGACCTGAGATGTTTACACGATTCAACGAAACCACTGCGTCAAGTTGATCCGCCAAGACAACCTCCATCACCAAGAGAACTTAGCGGCAAATTCAGTACAAATCCCAAGTTGCTGTATAGACACGTCAACAAGCTCCACAGAGTGCAGCTCGGGATCCCGGTTTTATGTGCAACAGATGGTCTTGCGCAAACCGCAAAAGATGCAGCCAACATGCTTCACCAACACTTCATCCGTACTTTCTGGAGTGAACCATTATTGCATCTACTTTGGACACAACTTCCATCTTCACCAGGGTTAAACCACATATCGTTCACGGCAGCCAATGTGATGATGTTTAATGGACTACCTAGAAAAATGCAACATTTTGGTACCGGAACAGCATGACTTCCGTCAACACCGGTCATGCACCACCAACCTACTTATTGCACGAGGTAGTTGGACGGAAGTGACCGATGATGGGGTCGGAGTCGATGTCATCTATCTAGACTTCTCCAAAGCTTTCGACCGCCTTGATCACCGCATCCTACTTCAAACACTACAGAGTTACGGAATCGGAGATCCTGTACTTGGTTGAATTGGCAACTTCCTTCACCAACGGAAGCTTCAAGTATGTATCAGGGGATCACTTTCTAACCCAATTGAGGTGGAATGTGGTGTCCCACAAGGCTCAGTGCTGGGACCGCATTTATTCCTGGTGTTTATCAGCGACCTGGCAAGGGTTATCTCCTCAAATTTCCTTTTTTTCGCCGATGACGTCAAGATTTGGCGGGCGATTGGTAACAAGCCAGATCAGGATCTGCTCCAACGTGACTTAGATTGCATTTACGAATGGTCAAAGAGAAACAAGCGTCAATTGAACATAGCCTACTGCAAAGTGATGCATCTGCGTCACCAGCCGGTGAGCGCTTACAAGATTGGAGACCACACCTTGGAGAAGGTTTCTCAGGAGCGTGACCTGGGTGTATTGGTGCAGGAAGATCTCGGGTGTTCAAAACAAGCAGAGAAGGCAACGATAACCGGAAATCAACACTTCGGCCTTCTTCGCAGAGCCTTCGGTCGGTTTGAACCATCAATCTTTCCCCAAATGCGTAACGCCTACGTGCGACCTCACGTGGAATATGCTATTCAGGCATGGCAGCCGTGGCAGAAACAGGATCTCGTTGCTCTCGAGACTCCTCAACGACGGGCAACCAAGAACGTCAGGGGCCTCTTTCATCTGCCCTATCAGCTTAGACTGAAATCTCTAAGAATCTACAGCAGTCGATATCGGCTTTTGCGGGGGATCTCATAAGGGTTTACCAGATTCTGAAGAACCCAAACCACATTTGCCGTCCGCTGCTGGAATTGAACCACAACACTAAACTAAGAGGTTACCCTCTGAAAATGACAATTCATTATAGCCGGCTTGAATGCCGTAGAAATTTCTTTTCTCTTCGCGTGTGCCAGCCTTGGAACGCCCTCCAAAATTATGTCGTCTCTGCTCCCAATCTGGCGATATTTAAAAAACGTGTTGACGATGCATTGTCTCACTTACATTTCATTTTATGGCTTGTTAGGAAGGGACTACAAAACACAATCAAACAGTGTCTTGCTAAACGACTAATCAATAGATTTATGGATTTGTATGTTTAATACGCGAACATCTCCGCTATTCCGCATAAGTCTATGGTGAGTCCACCACAACGTTTTTCACGTTATCATGCAATTGATTTTCACAATAATTTCCATCCTACGGGACTTGTTAAGCAACGCGTTTTTACCCGCAATAAACCATTGTTCCAACCATTGTTCCATTGAATACGCTAATGTCGTTGCGCGTACACAACTCACCTGTCGTGGACGACATCAAACCAAAGGCATTGAAGATAGTGGCCATGAACCTTGCCGAAACATTAGCTCGATTCTTTGAATGTTGTCCCGACGAAATGCAGGTTCCGACAATGTGCAAACATGGACTAGTAACTCTTATTTACAAAAATGGTAATCGTTTGGAGTCCTCGACCTACGGCCCAATCACTTTCCCCCCAGTTTTATCCAACGTAGTGGAACGTATAATTGCAGAGGCGCTTATGGGATATCTTGAGAGCAACAACATCCAAGTGTCACAGTAACACGGATTCCGCCGAAATCGATCCTGCACTACAAAATTGCTGCTAGCCCCAGCAAGTTGGACAGAGTCAACCGATGCCAGAGTGGGAGTCGACGTTGTCTACCTGGACTTCTCGAAGCACTTTGATCATTTGGACCACCGCAGCTATGGAATCGGTGATCCTATACTCCCGGCAACTTCGGCAACTTCCCCGCTCAACGTCAGCTGAATGTGAGAGTCCGCAGCTCCATTTCTGACCCAATTGACGTCCAGTGTGGCGTACTCCAAGGATCGGTACTGGGGCCACGTTTATTCCTAGCATTCCTTAACGATCTTGGCAGTGTACTGCAGTCGAATTTACTACTATTTTCAGATGATGTCAAAATTTAGCATGATATCAGGATATCGGATGATCATATGGCCCTGAAGAGCCATCTCGACAGGGCTTATACGTGGTCATCCGATAACTGGCTCCATTTCAACGTAAACAAGTGCAAAATCGTAAGCATACACCATCAGCATATCTATGAATATCGACTTGGGGACCAGCAGTTACATGTTTCTCAATAAAATGACCTCAGGTGACCGTGCAGGACGACAGTTGTCGCTCGAGACAGGCTGAAAAGGCATCAACAAGAGCCAATCAACATCTTGGACTCTTAGGGAGGGCTTTAGGGAATTTTGAGCCACCAGTCTTTCTGCAAATGCTGAACACCTACGTGAGGCCACACGTGGAGTATGCGATCCAGGACTGGCGTCCCTGGTGCAGGCGCGACGTTGATGCGCTTGAAGCTTCGCAACGTAGAGCGACCGACCTTGTTAGAGGGTTGTTTCATCTCTCCTACTAACACAGACTGCAGTCCCTGAGATAGTACAGTGGTGAATATCGACGTCATTGAGGAGACCTAATTATGGTTTACTTAATACTGACAAAGCCAACTCACCCATGTCGCAATCAGTTTCAGCTGAGCCGAAATACCAACCTGAGTTGTCATCAGCTCAAATTGGCTACGCACTACAATCGATTTAATAATCGACGCAACGTTTCCCCCCTCTGTGTGTCCCGTGTCTGCAATGCCCTTCTGGCTCACTTTATCCTTGCCCCTACATTAACGCCTTACAACAAACGCCTTGAGGAAACGCTTTCCAACTTGCATTACTTGATATAGTCCCTTCCTCTTAGAGGACGAAACAACGAATCTAACCGTGTGCTTAAGGGCCCTCTCCGCAACGTGGCGGGGAGGATACATGCAGAAATGTCCATGTGCTTGGCTTGGATGTATCTAAACTGGATTAACCTATCACCTCTGTCAAATAAAGCAACAAACAAGTGAGCGTTTTCGTTTCCATTTTTAGTTATCACGCACTTACTGAACTTTATCAGCTCCCTATATTACTTTGCGTGTGCAAATCCCTTTCCCACTTAAAAATATCGTTGTGCGGTAGTGCATTTAATTCGGTGGACGCTTCCAATAACAATTTACATATTCGATGATTCTTCAAATTTTTAATTTTTACTCCATCTATCCTACGGGACTTGTCAAGCAAATGCTTCTTTACCCGTAACAAATCATTGTTCATTGCTCATTGTTCTTGGTAGTGTAATCATCATCAACATCACATTCATTACCGGCTCTTGACTCCTTCTAATCGACAGCTGTAAGTTCGCGTAAGACCATATCAGATGTTTCCTTCCTACTAGCCATTGTGAACAAATGTCACTAAAATATCTAATTGTCAGAATAATCAGTGGTGCATGTAGATAAAAATAAAAGCCGTCAGAGGAGTGCGGTAATTGTGACCGTCTACGGACTTTCTCGGTGGCACGAACACAACCTTTTCCCTCAAAAACTATACCAGATAGCAAAGTGAAACTTCACAGCCGTAAAGTACAACTGAAAATAAAAGTCATGATATTTCTTCGAAAATGTTTTGAAAAAGTAGAAAGAACGCATTTGTAACAACGCTGAGCGGTCATAACGGATACTGCGAACCTTCCAGTGTTAACTTCAAAAATGTCTAGTAGCCCTAGTCAGCAAACTGAGTGCTTAACGGATGTAGATGATCCAACAGGTAAGTTGGGTTATGTAAATTAGTGTAACATTATAACTGTCGTACACATGTATTTTTAAGATATATTGAAACCGTGGGCCATATTACACTAGATCCATTGGAACTGCGATACTCAACTTAACCTATCGGGGACACAGAATTAATAAGGATAAGTGAAAGTTTGGACTGAGATCATTTGCCGTATTTTACGCAAACAACAAGCCACTCATGCGTTAAAACGTATTTCGGGCTTATGTGAAGCTATTGTTACGCAAGACTGTCAGAATTTTAAGAAAACGGGCGCCAGAGCCTAACCTAACTGGGGAGCCTAGAATATGATATAAACAATCCAGAGAGCAGCCAATTGCCACCAAACAACACCAAAACAGCTTTGCATTGAAATTTCACTACTAATGGAAAATGCTGGTCATCCTTGACCAAAAGTTGTTGTAAACAACTTCGCAGCTTGGAAACATTCTACTTAAATAGATGTACGTCCAATCACACTGTGGCTTATCTTTCACTTTGTCTATAATCGGCGGAACGCTACTATTTTATTTTCTATATTTTACTAAGAGTACTGGAACACCCTGGGGCCTTTATGCTAATCAAACCGTGCTCGGTGCCTAATGAGATGAGGGAATATTAAGCAATTATCACCATACAGACGCCTTGCCCACCTTTCGTCATGTACGAAAAAGAAACCTTAAGATTTGCTTGTCCCTTCTTCGCAAACTTTTCGGAATCACTAGAAGTTATTTCCTGCTAGACGGAGCACTTTGGTGATGATAAATAAAATGTACCGCCGAATCATCCAAATCCCGTGAGCATTTGCGGAATGCTTTGCCGCGGGCTGCCTCACATAGGCGGAATGGAAGAAATGGGATTTTGTCACTGAGTTTTCTGATCAAAATTGAGGTTGACGTTCACCATAATTCAGTACAAAAATTAAAAGCTTTAAGTAACACGTGCTTAGTTCTACTGTTGCGTTGAGAAATATGAGATCTAATACGTAACGCCTGTTTCCAGTATTTATCCACAAAGGGGCAGTGAAACACCTCATGCAAAGCAGAACGCTGGAAGTTTGCGCCGGTGACCACTATAGCACATTTGGGACAGTTTGCTATTTACAGTGCCAAAAATTCGCTGTATCAGGCGGTACATCTCGATTCCTAAACAAGACGGTATAAAACTCGCTATGATAGACGGACATCAAGTCAAGTCCGTTTAAATAAAGCAGACTTTCACCAAATACACTCATCTCTAATTAAATTCCTATTAGGCAAACACAGCTACAGGACTGATAAATGTAGCCGTAAACTGATGAAGGGTCGGACGTTTTGAACAGATTTAACACATCCTTTCGATACGCAAAGCGATTTCATCAGGTGACGTTGTGACAGGACTAACAGACAACTATCAAAATAAAAACTATATAATTAACTTAATAAATAGCACCCGGTTATGCGTAGTACTGCGGGGGAAGGATTTCTCCTCAGAGCCATGGCAAATTCAAGAATTACACAATCACGCTGTGCTTGCAAACCTGTGCATTATCTTCCATGGGCATTATCTACGAGCTAAATTCATATTTTATCGGTGCATGGTTTCGAAGTACACGCGGTATCAACCGATTGTGACACGCTGTCTCAGCCTGGACCGCAACTTACTTCGAAGTGAACCTGAGTCAGTGAAGTCGCCGGTACGGTAGCTAAAGCGGATAAGTATTGCATGTTGCACTCACATAACACTGCACTCCGCGACCGAGATGGTACTCGTTTTCACTCGTCAGGCAGAAATAGAAACATCGTGACTTGAAACCGGGACCTACGTATTGTCGCCCAAGTCTCTACACCTAAGCCAACGAGTCATTTCTAGCAATTCCCGCGCAGCATTATTTACAGAAATGAATGCATGCACTTTTAAGAGGCCAGCCTTTCAGGTTAGATTGATTTTGATCAAGTTTAGCAGAGTCTTAAGCAGCAAGAGTCAAGAGGCTACCTGAATGTACGTGAGCAGAAGCACCCGCCATTAAAAGGGAATAGGATATACTCAAGTGTTGGGGACGCAGATTAGCATCGGTCACTGACAAGTTGCAAGTTATGATCAAGGATATGATTAAGGGCATACATTTCATGATGCAAAAATCAGCGTGATTGTGCGCGGACAATATTTCTTTGTCTATTGGGTGATGATCATTGACCAGTGTCCCACCACCAGCAATTTCAAACGTAGAAATAATCCACAGATAGTGCAAGCTTGAAGGGAGGAACAAAGTTGGAAACTGCGATTCTTTATGAACCAAGGCACTATTCGTCTACATGAGCTACCAGTGGTAAGAGCATTTTAGAAAGACTTGCAGGAGCAAAGTGATAGGAAAATACTGCAGCTTCTACTTGAGCGAAGCCATTATGTATACTCGACTTAATATGCACTAGTTTGTTACCCGTGCACAAACAAAGACAACGGAAATTATAGTAATTTGAAAAGTATTGGTTGACTTGCATATCTCTGCGTGTCCAGACCACAATGGTTTTAGCATTAGCTATAGAGCTACGTGCCTCACTGCTGATAGTGAGGATATGCAATCTTTAAGAGCACAAGTTCAAATAAATCACCATGTCGTCGTTCGGGCGAAAACCAGAAGAACCGGCAGAAGAAAGCTTGCATAGACGTTGGGCGCCTGAAAGCTTTGGTTCGAGACCCAAAACAACCTACATGGAGCAGTGCTTCATTGAAATAGTTACTGAATACCTCTCATGGCTAAATAAGTAATTACCTCGAACTATCGGCTTGGTACATCTTCCACAATGCCATTTCGCCATCACAGTGAGGACTTAGCCCTCCTGTTTGCCTTAGTCACTTAGTAACGCGTTGCAGCATAAATGCCTACTAATGGCGTTTATATATATATATATATATATATATATATATAGAGAGAGAGAGAGAGAGAGAGAGAGAAAATATTTAATCAACAGTCTATAAGATAGACACAGAGCTAGCGAAACCCATGAAGCAGAACTAATAAATCCAGACACGACAAAGAAAAGAATTAAACTTACGAACAGTTTTTTATTTTGAATCTTGTCTTTTGTTCGTTATTTTGTACACGCCGTTTTATCTTTTTTGTTTGTTTAAGGTTTACAATGTAAATCATCAAAATAAAAACAAATATTCTTACACATTTTCCACCGGGCCCAGTTCTGCGCTATCTCCGAAAGAGTTCCCAGCCAGCGGTGTTCTTCAACTTTGTTTCCCCAGCCCGGAAGACGCACGGGACCTACAACGCCTAAACTGGAAGTCAGCGCTTTAATCATTTGTCACCACGTGTTATGCTGACCACCACGCGGTTTCTTCCAGCCTGGTCCTGTGCGAGAGAAGAAACTGCATCGAGGCAACCGTTCACATTGCATGCGTAAAACGTGGCCCAGCCATCTCAGTTGGCGTAGCGGTACCAGTCTAGCAAGTGGAAGTCCCGTATTACCCATGACACGACGTCTAACATCATCGTTGCGCACCTGGTTCATCCACGATACTCGAGCTATTTTCCGCAGACATTCATTGTCAAAGGCCGCAATCCGACGTAAGTCAATCATTCGAATCGGCCAGGACTCATTCCCATACAGCAGCACCGCGCGCACGCAGGCATTGTAGACCTTGCCCATTACCAATAGTGAAACATCGACACAAATGCCTCAAGTTGGCGAATGCCGAACAGGCTTTGGTATTGTGGAGGGAAATCTCTTTTACAATACTACCATTAGCAGGAACAGCTTCCCAGGTAAACAGAGTTGTTCAAGCTGCGTAGCTTGAAGAGTGAGCACTGGTGCAGGTGGATGTCAATCCAGGATAATAAGGTAGCATTAATTTATAGCCGCCGAACATTTTCATTTCCAGCGCTCTAGTTCAGTACTCTGCACCAAGATACAGTTCTTCCGGACTCAAAATGTGCTCTCATGGCGATTGCGCTTGCACCTCAAGGTACGTGAAAACGGCTTGCGGAACAGCACATTAATGATGTCCGGATAGGGCATATTTTCATATATTTGAAAGCGCGTTACGTGCTCAGGGTCAATTATGAAGCGGTTTTCTTAGCAGCATGGCTTCATTCTTTTGGCGCCTATGAGGTTGTAATAATGATACCTACAACGTGTATGTCACGTCTTATTAACACTACTGCATTGCACCAACGGATGCGAGGAAAACCAACGCCGGTGTCGATGATGTT
The DNA here is from genome assembly GCA_944474145.2 of Dicrocoelium dendriticum. NCBI lineage: Eukaryota > Metazoa > Platyhelminthes > Trematoda > Plagiorchiida > Dicrocoeliidae > Dicrocoelium > Dicrocoelium dendriticum. The sequence goes on along the minus strand of OX104063.1, from coordinate 111,926,424 downwards.
ATTCCAATTAGAAGGACAACCGGGGGCACTAGTCATCTTATAACAACAACATACGCCTATTCGAGAAATAACGGTTCTTCCGCCATCACGGTTTCAGTTTATCGAAAGCTACGTACACTGCCGGTATGCGATCACGCAATTCGTGTTCAGTCGGGGAATCTATTGACAGCTAACCCAATTGAAAGCGGTTTCGACAATGCTTTTGTGGCTATTTGTGACCCTGTAAGGGAAAACCAGCATCCACTATAAGACTGTGTTGAAACTTCTAGAGCTGCGCTGGTTTGTGCAGGTAGGTTTACTTATCGGCACATTATTTTACAATTTTAGCGTCTGGTAATTGTACTATCTACCATTGTTGTTTCAAGTTTAGTGACAGCAGACCAAGCAGCATAATATACGACGGCTGGAAGAACCACGAGGCGAATCACGCAGGTCTAGATCAGTATTTCTCAAAGTGGTCCGAAGACCGCTTGGGGGTCCAATAGCTCTATAGTATATGCTGGTAAAATCAGTAACTTAACAAGACACACAGGAAGCACATACAAATAAAATCAAGGCCAACTTGTTCTGGCATGGAATGTGAAATATTGGCCATCTAGACATTTCACTTCGGCACACTTAGTTGCAGGTCCATATCTTACGAATATCGTGATATTTGATGCGTTCACCACATGGGTTGCAAGTACATTCGAGTAAAAACAGATACTTAGAGAGTAAAAATACTTTTTGCAATCCAAACGTAGAAGCTTCGTCACTTGTTTCAGGTGGTGGCCTCGGCATTGTTTGTGAGGGGTTAGGGTCAGTTGCGAATTACATGGGTGAGCGCTTTCAGTTAGCATCCGGTATGTGAGATTTTGTTCTTAGTGAAGCCGTCGGTATTCTGAGGCGAACGCACCGAGTAAACGAAGGCACAGTTACTAACTGAGATCGAATAGTCCACAAGTTGCCTTGGTTGCTTTGGAGTTGCTGTAAAAGACGAACGTCTCGTTTAACCAAGGACGCCAGTCCTAGACATCATATACAACGGGATGACGAATATACGAGTTAATCAGCAACGGCACTAGTCTTCGCTCAAACGTATCGAAAGTTCTACTCAAAAGCCTTTTTGTACTTCAGCACATTTGCCACTTCCGAACATTGGAGCGAATTGCCAGGACTTTCATGTAGGATAAACCTAAGCATCTTCACTGATCACGTGCAGCCCCAAAAGATGTGTTGTTGAGGCTGCTGGGTAGCATTAGCAAGTGGCAGTTTACAGGGTTCAGTGGGAGCTGGTACATTTCTGGCCATTCGTAAATTCGGTCCAGATCGTTCTGGAGATAGACATGGTTGAATGTTGTGCAAATTGCTTTCCGTATCTTAGCGTCATTTGCAAATCTTTGCATCAGGGATAGAATGTTTGCTAATAGGCCATCGAGGCAGACTAAAAGCAGTAGCAGGCCGAGGAACGTTCCATACTTTACATCATAGAAGACGCACAGGCTTTCGGAGTGTGTGTCGGATATTCTAACCTTGATTATTCTGTCACCCAGGTAACCTTTCAAAATAATGAACAACGAACCGTTGATAACCTATGCATCGAGCTTTCGGAAGGAAACTAAGGGATTGACTTCGTCGAAGACCTGATAAATGTGAAACTAACTAACATATATGGAGACTCCTTCGTCAGTCATCTTGGTCCATGTATCCCGAGCAAGAAGCAGCTTGGGGCGACAAGATCGTTTGTGTCTGAAACCATGTCGGACATTGAAAATGATTCGCAGATCCAAAATATCGCGTCAGTTCTGCCATTATTGACTCCCACACTTTGACAACACAGGAAGGAGACCAATAGCTCGGTACTTGGCAGAATCCGAGCACTTCCCTCTTTGTATATCAGAGTGTTTCCATGTTTCCCCTCAGATGGGAGTGTAATAGAGTCAAACAGATACTTTCAAAAGGCTGCAATTTGTAGTGCTGCTATGATGAGGGGCGAGGATTTTAAGAATTTGTGGGCAGATCTTGTCGATTCTTGGAGCATTGTTTCCTCAGAGCTGCTTGGGTAGACATAACGCTGGATAAGCCGACGATATTTTCTGGGAGGTGATGGGGCGAAGGTTACACGATGCTGGTAGCTACTGAGCAAAACTGCAGTAGTAGTGCTTTCGCGTTGTCCATAGTAGTAGTCGTTAGGCCGCTGGCCGTCTAGTGTGGCGGTATTCCAGCCTTAACCTTGCTTTTGCCACCCGCATACCTGTATAGAAGTTTGATCTTACCCTTGATTTGAGTACCATGGTGTTTTGCTATTTGTAAGTGTCTGCTCTAGTGAGTGACGTGTAGTAGCTTCTGATTGTTTTCAAGTTCGGCCATTTGGTAGCTCATAGGTTTAGCGTATATTGCCTCCAAACCGCACATCTAGTAATCCATTTACGCGTTCTGCATCGAATCCAAGTGTTGGTTTGACGCAATATTCGTAATGGTACAACTTTTGAGGCTATTTACATAACCCAGTTAAATTTAATTTTACATTCATACCATGCGTCTTTCGCCGAACTGTGCGGCTGGACGTACCATTCAGCGGTTGTGAAGCTTTGGATAATCAGTAATAGTTCGTTGAGTCTCTGGTTCTTTAGCAACGTTACTGGCATAACACATAACCAAGTGTTAGGAATGAATGGGTGTTACAACCTAGTGGAGGGTCCTATGCGAGTAATTCAAACATCCACTACTCATTATTCATGTTTAAGTCCAGAAGTGATGCCTTGTTTGAACCACGATGTCTTGTTAGCCGAGGAACATAGCTACACAACACTACCATACCAATGTACTCAAGAAACTCCACTAAAGGACACTGATCCTATTGTAGCTACGTTGAAGTGGAGAGCATTTAACAATGTCATCGCTTTCTGCTCAGATCTTCGGCGGTCTACAGACAACTGCTAAGAGGCAAGCATCATGCGTCTTCATTTGAGGTCCACCATCTTGACCTGCTAGCTATAGTCCGCAGGATAGTGCGCCTGGAGTAACAAAGAAGCGTTCGGTAAGAGCTTCAGGTTTCAGCTAACCTCCGTAGTAGATAGCAAAAACGCCACCAAGAGGTGAACGATAATTCGGAACCATCGACAGATCATAAAGTTCAGTCTCCGGATCTAGTAGGAAGTTCGAGAGCCAAGTATTGGTTACTGCTATGATGTCTCAAACTGTTTTCATGTCGAAGGCACAGCTGTTGAAGCTTAGAATACCTCATCCTCATTCAATTTCGCAGCATCCTTCTCCTCCTCCTCCTCATCACCATCATCGTCATCATCGTCATATTTACACGTTTGCCGAGGGTGGGAAGCACGCCACAGCAGAGTCGCAATACAAAATAGATAAGGGAATAAAATATACAAGCTGGAAATGCTATAAGAAAGTAACATAATTATACAAAAATCAAATTATGCATAGAGTAAGACGGTTGTTGGAGGAGAAATCTAAATGTGTGACGAATGATCGGCTCTCCGTCATGTCAGCTATTGTATGCAACCAATTTGGTACATCATCCTTCGGTCCCCAGCCAAGCAGTAGGGAAAAACCAGCCGAAGGCAAGTCCAAAGAGAAACATTTTCTTCATCTTGCCCAGGTAATCAATCGTCTCTCCAACTCTTTTTCCATCTATACCCGGGAGCGCAAAAAAGATATGATTCTGGAATCGGTGCGCTGACATGTGCAAAGAGTGGCCTAAACATCGGAGCTTGGTGCACGACATATTGGCTTAGAATAGGACTCTTGAGCTTTGTTGTAGCGGCATTGTATTTTTGAATGTATTAGGAGCTCGGTCCGCTTTGTCTGGTGGGCACAAACAGGGCTGGTCTGTTGATGTCACTGAAATTGGTGTTGGTTCGTTTGGCTGCTCTGAGGTAGGAACAACCGAGTCTGGCTCATCTGTACCAGGGGTCTTTACTACTTGAAGGAATAGTCTTAGCCGTTTTTCTGGTGGTTCACGTATTCTGTTATCATGCCACGCCTAGATAGCTATTGTACCATCTCGGAAATAGCCAAGAATACTTTCAGGGGGACCGTGAATTTTTCCGAAACGACCGGTTCCACTAAAACATTTCGGAAGTGAGCATATTTTGATGAAAAACATGCAGTAGAAATTTTTTAAATCATACTTTACTGTCCACATTATTCTTATTAATGACCCATGTAAAACAAAATCCTTTCGAGAAGGAACCTGGATTTGGCAGAGACCTAAGGTGTCGGTGAACGAAGCGGTCAAATAGCAGAGAGGTTATGTGCCAACCTCACTGTGGATGGGTCATCCTTTGTGTACGCAAGCTCACATACCTCAAAAGTTGTCCCACTGGTGAAGACAAAATCCAAATCATGAGATCGAGGTCATTTCGAAAGTCGCTATCCTCCGAAATCGGTCAATCGGAAAGATAAGCCCATTGTTAAGATCTCACCCAGGGAAGCCCAGTGAGAAAGAGCGGATACTTGGTGTTCGATGTATGTGCGCATTTGATTTTGTGAACTGAACTCTGCGGTGTTATAAAATGGTAGCTGTTCTGTCTATTTTATTTTATACTGCATTCCAAATTCGAGTTATCAAAGTAAGCAACTTTGTGATCTTATGGGTTCTTTGTTCAACTATATATTTTCACATTAGCATCTGTACGTATAATAACCACATGGACTGTTGGCTGGAGACAGAAACATGGAAAAAGTGGTCACAGAAATATTCGTCGAATTTTACTATAGTGATAGCTGGGCCACCTAATGTGCCTTCTGAAAATGCACAAAAAGAGCTGTTCGAGTTACCTCTAGCACGTGATTCGATGCAAGATAAGTCTGTATCATCCGGAGCCTCTGTACCAGCAGATAAGTGGTCTAGATATAATCACATTTATCTTTCTTTTGGATTTATGAATTCCCTTAATCGCAGACAGCGTGCCTTGTGGAACAGTGTGCATCCGATTAGTTCTATGGTGACTGCAAATGCAGTGGCATTTTGAAAATGCTTGGGGTTTTTAAAGAAAGAAAGATAGTATTTTGAGCGCAAGCGAGATGAACTCTTGAACACCCAAATGTGCATGCATAACGCGTCTCAGACTGTAAATGAAAGGCTACTGAACTATCTTACATTGTTCGTTATCGTACTGCGCTTACAAGAAAACATCACACAATAGCCACGAAACATGTCAAGCCATATGGTTTGGCTGACCCAAAGCAGATGCATTTGTAATCGAAATGGCTAGATTCGTGCAAGAGGATAAGTCAACCGGACAACTGTGTGTAATACCACTATCAAATAATGCAGTCTCTCGAAGAATGAGACACTGATATATGCTGCCAGGGAGGAGTTAACCTCACGCATCAGGTATGGTTGTTCAGATCTGCAAATGGATGCGTCGAGAGATGTGACAGGACTTGCCGTGCTACGTGTGATTGTAAGATTCCAACACCAACTATCCCTGGAAGAATACATACTTTTGTGTGAAATTCTACCGAAGAACCCTAGTGACGTTAAGATAAGCAATATCGTAAATAATTTTATGTAGCAAGACAACAGTCCGTGGGACCACAGCATGGATATTTGCACTGATGCTGCCAAAGCGATGATAGGAAAGGTTGTGTGTATTATGACAGTAATCAAAGCCATTGCAAAAGTATGCACTAGCAGACAAGCACTTGGCGTAAGAAAAATGTCATCTACTGTCAAAACCTGCTCGGTGAAGAGGTGAAAATAATTAATGCTATTAAATTTCCGCCTCTGAACAATCGATGGTACAATATCCTTTGTGGCAATAAAGGAAGTGTTCACAAATTACTGATCTACGCTGCAACAGTATGGCTCCCAGTAGAAAAATATTAATTCGTTTGTTAAAACCACGTACATTATTCTTCAATTTTTCTTAGCTTTCTCAAACTAATTGATGTACAGTTCCGGATGACTGATCGAAAGTGGTTGGTAAGATACATATTCGTCAGACATCTTCGTAGAAAAAATGACGTAAACCTAGCATTGTAAGGCAAATCGACAACCATAGTCAATAAAAATGATACAAGCGGAACGTTTAATAGAAAATTAGAATTTTGGGCGAATTCCGCTCGAATTGGAGATACTGACACTTTTCTGACATTACATTTTAGTAGAGATGAACTGGGGCACAAAAATTGCTTTCTGGCGAAGTTGTGTAGCATTTGGAAGATCTGGCTGAAGTCTGGTCTCAGTTAATCCACAGCGAAAATGCGGAAAATTATAAAGAATTTTCAGTCAAGAAACCATTTGCTTGCATGCAAAAGCCACTCGCATCTCTTCGTGATGAGAAATTTATCGACATGATATCAGATTCTTCCATTCAAGAAGAGTCCCACAAATTTTCATTGTACGATCTCTGGTGTAAAACGAAGGACAAGTACTCTGGCATAGCGATGACAGCTATCGCTGTCTTCTTGCATTTGCCACAAATAATGTTTGAAAGTGGATTTTCGCATGATGCCTATACAAACACAATGTACCTCAATTGATTTGAAGCGGAGCCAGATAAAAGCTTGCTGCTTTTCTCCATAGCACCAAACATCAAAAAAGCCATGGCTGCATGCCACAAACAGCTTGATCCGACAAATTAATGCGCGTTGCTATTTATACCTATTTTCACTATCTTTCATACCTTACTAACAGTGAAAACTCGTATTAGTTCGGTATAGACTATGTTTTCTGGACACTGCCTCATTCTCGTTTTAATAATGTCTGGTCCAGTGGCTAATAAAATATCTCGGGATCCACAGAACAAAACGTTTGAGAACCGCTGTCATCGATTTTTGTGATATTCCCTTTCATAACCACACTGTTAAGTAGTGCAGGCACATAATTTAGCAATGAAATTGCAAGTGGCCATAGAATTGGTTGAGCATAATAATCAAAGTTTCAGACAGCAATACGTAATGGACAATGGACAATGGTTTATTACGGGTAAAAAAGCATCGCTTAACAAGTCCCGTGGGATGGAAATTATTTCGAAAATTAATTGCATAATAAAGTGAAAAGCGTTGTGGTGGACTCACCATAGACTTATGTGAAATAGCGGAGATGTTCGCATATTAAACGTATAAATCCATAAATCCAATGGTTGGGCGTTTGGCAGAAACCGTTTGGTTGCGTTTTGTAGCCCCTGGCTAACAAGTCATAAAATGAAATGTAAGTGAGACAATGCACCGTCAACACGTTTTTTAAATATCACCCTGGTATTTCCACGACCTCGTTTGACGTCACATAGCGGGATTAAATACATAGGTAAATGTATATTCTCCTAATTGAGAAGGCACGCCACATCACGTATGATCAGACTTTTTGCAAGTACAGTAAAACATCCAAGTTGATCACCTCTATATACTGATCACATCTCTAAGTTGACCGAGATTTCATAACTCGGTTTAGCGTGCAATCCTTGTGAAACCACACCACTGCGTGCTGCCTAGTTGGACTGTAACAGTCATTTCTTATTAGGATTATCATTATTATTATTTATATACCCTCTACAATATGGTGATATAAAGGTCTACCGTGCAGTGATCGCTGAACGAATCGTTTGTTCAAATAATAATGTGTATATAGCGAGCTTTTAGAATGTTTGGAATTTTCCGGACCCATGTAAGACAGGACCTTGAATGCGGACGCTTCCCCTATGCTTCTGTGTGCTCGGTTATTCGACCAATTCACAGTGTCGACTGGTCAGCAGGCTCTCGATATTAAGTGCTTGGGGTTTCGACTTCGGGCTTCCAACGTTCGCTTGGTTTTCCATTGCAGGTCATTAGGTCTACCGTGACCTACTCTGCAATCCCGAACCGGACGAATATTACATATCTGGTGGCCGTACCAGGATCCAAATTGTCATGTTGCGCATGCATCAGACGCCGTGCTCTGTGTGAGCTCTGTGCGTTTACACCGGGCAACGGCTTCGACCTTTGGTAAGCTCGGATACGAAGGTACCTGACGGGCGTACCCCACAGTGACCACCGGAAATATAGCATGAGTTTTCTCGGCGACAAAATCTCCTGCCAACTGACGGCTTGCCGGCTGCTGCTGGATGCACCAAAAGTAGATAAATGATCCTGTCTAAGAACTCAGTTACAACGCTATCGGCAGTGTTCCTTCAGTCTTTTCATGCTCGCGAATAGTTGCATTCAGACTGCGGAGCCTTCCAGGTTATACTCATTGGCGAGCTGTCACATTTTCGGCATTCGGAGGACACGCACAACTGTCTATCACCAGGAGGGAAACGGACTAGTTGAACGCCCAGACCGTATGCTGAAGGCGCTATTACAGGCTTTTCTGATTACCAAGACTCCTAAGGAGTGGGACACCGCTTTGAACAAATGCTTACTAGCTTATCAAGCGTCCTTCCACTCATAGACCGGACAAACACCACACCACATGATAACGGGCCGTGAATTGCGTCCGCCCTCGGATACTCGCTGAGGCATATTCTTAGGAGGATCTCAGCAGAGACCCATTTAAATAACCCTCATCAGTTTGCACATCGCAGATCAAGCTCCACTTCAGATGCGGTAGCATATTTGATACATATGGTGTTGTCGTCGGTGAATAATCAAAACAAATCCATCCACATCCGCTTTCTGGATTTTAGCAACGCTTTCGATTGTGTGAACTGTGAACTACTGTTGCGCAACCTGTTAGATTCCGGAGTCCAAACTTCTGTTGTTTTTCTGCTAAAAGATTATTTCACCAGGCGTACCCAGTTTACCAGGTTAATGAGTAAAATCTCTTCTTCAATCACTACGAACTCTGGTGTTCTTCAATGAACCATTTTGTCACGATTCTTTTTTCTATTTACCTTACCTCAATTCCCGTCCATGAAGACGCCATCCTGCTGAATTATGCGGACAATGCAATCCTTAGCGTCGGTCATTCAAGCACAGTCATCGGTCAAGCTATAAACCCTCTTGGACACCCCACAGCCCAGTTCAAATTCCGTTACCTACCGTTAAACACCTCAGAATGCAAGGATGTCCATTTTTCGTTGTTCAAAGGAAATCGCTACCAGCAGTGTCTACAACTTGGTATCGACCGTGAATGTTTAAGCCCTTACACTTCAGTAAAACACTTGAGAGTGACGCTGAGCAGTGAACTTACGTGGTCCCTTCACGTGAACGGAACATTCGCTGAGGTTAGAATACTCGCATTCTATGTTACACGTCTCAGGTCTTCTTCCGTTCACCGATTTTTGGTCCGGCGTTTTATCACTGTATGTGTGTTACGCTACTGGAACTATTGCTCTACCGTGATCTTTCTTGATCTCCTGGGATAGGACCTTAAATTAATTGCTAGGTCAGTAATGTCTCTATCCCGGTGTAGGGGAATTCCAAGGATGGAAATTGTCAACATCACTATCGCCAGCCATGACAAATCCTGTAATAAGTTTGCATCTAAAATACTCATAGATGGTAGCCATCCCCTCCATAGAGCATTGTCCAAATGGTTGTCAACCTTCTCGACAAACTATAAACGCAAGCACAAGGGTCTATAGTTCCCTACTCTCACGTTTTCTGTAAATTAAATTCAGTCATTGAAGAACTGATTAGTAAACTACTCTATCGATATTTGCTTTGCCAAACCTGTTTTTAACGATCGTGGTTTATATATTTATCCGCATGTACCATTACTTTGCATTATTTATCCCATTCCGTGGCGCATACGTTAGAGCTAAATATTCACCCTTCAAGGGTGCATAAAACACATTCTTGGCTGAGTTGGCTGACTGAAGGGCCGTCGACGTTGTAGCATGAATCACCAAACGCATCGCAGCATGTACTTCAGCTAAGGTGATTTTTGTTAGCACACTAGTTGGCACAAGCGCATCTGCAAACCTCAAAGGTCACCGGAAGACTTACTTTGACCGAAAAGTCTTCAGAAGTCCGTTCAAGCCAGGTGATACCATCTGGCATAAAGCAGCGGTAACGTCTCCAGGCATCCCTGAGAAACCATCAAAACTGGGAAGGATCGTTCATCGTGGAGGTAGCGTTGTCAGATCTGACTCTCCGAATCATGAAGCCAGGTGGTCTTGGCTCCTCGACGGCTTTACATTTCAACAGGCTGAAAGGAGCAAAGTGAGTCTCAGGTGATGAGCACAGCGCCTGTTAGATGGGGGAGTAATACAACGCAGGGCCCGTCGTTATAATCTCCCCCACCTTTCCTGCCCGATTTGACTTCACCTTGTGCCTGAATGCCCTCGGTTATTCGGCCACTTCCCGGTGTCGGCTGGTCAGCAAGCATTTGATATTCGTTCTAACCAGGTGGGTTTTGCTTACAGTCACCTACGTACTATTTGTTTTCCAATGGGGTCATCAGGTCCAGCTGCGACCTACTCTGCGTGTCAGCTACGGAAGAACAATAGAACAGTGGTGTATTTTGGGTAAAAAAAGCAATGCTTAAGAAGTCCCGTGGGATAGAAAGTATTGCAAAAGTAATAATTCACGATAAAGTGAAAAGCGTTTTGCTGGACTCAGCATTTGCTTATGTAGAAGATAAAAAGATGTGCGCGTATTAAAAGTATAAATCCATAATTCCTTTGTCTAAGTGCTTGGAAACACACCGTTTGATTACGTTTTATAGCCCCGTGGCTAACAATTTACAAAATGAAATGCAATTGCGGTAACGCTTCGTCAAGCCATTTTTTACCAATCGCTAGATTGGGGGCAGAAACGGCACACTCAGAGGGAAAAACATGTTTATGGCATTACGGCCGGCCATACTGCATTACCCGTTTCAGAGGATGACCTCTTAGGCCAGTTTTGTGATTCAGTTCCAGCAACGGGTGGAAACTGTGATTTGAGTTCCTCAGAACCTGGTAAAACATTATGAGATCCCCTCGCTAACGCCGATATCGACTGTTGCACATTCTCAGAGACTTCACTCTAAGCTGATAGGGCAGATGAAAGAGGCGCCTGACATTCTTGGTTGCTCTTCGTTGAGGAGTCTCGAGAGTTAGGAGGTCCTGCTTCTGCCACGGCTGCAACGCCTGGATAGCATATTCCACGTGCGGTCGTAAGTATGCGTTAAGCATTCGAGGGAAGATTGAGGGTTCAAATCGACCGAGCGCTCTGCGAAGAAGGCCAAAGTATTGGTTGCCGGTTATCGACGTCTTCTCTGCTAGTTTTGAGCATCCGAGATCTTTCTGTACCAGTACACCCAGGTCACGCTACTGAGATGCCTTTTGCAAGGTGTGGTCTCAAAGCTTGTACACACTCACCGGCTGGTGACGCAGATGGATCCCCTTGCACTTAGCTGTGTTCAACTGGAGTAAGTTCCCCACTAACCATTAATAAATCCCATTCAGGTCAGGTTGGGGTAGATAGTGGTCTCCCTTATTATTAATCGCCCGCCATGTCTTATGATCGGCGAAAAGCAGTAAATTTGAGGGGATAACTCTTGTCAGCTCGCTGATAAACACGAAGAACCGGCGCGGTCCCAGCACCGAGCCATGTTGGACATCAGATTCCTCACCAACCGGATTAGAGAGTGACCTGCTAACACACATTTGACGCCCCCGTTGGTGAAGAAAGTTGCCAATCCAACCGGGAACATGATATTCGATTCCGTTGCTCTGTGACTTGTAAAGTAGGGTGCGGTGATCTAGGCGGTCGAAAGCTTTGGAAAAGCCCAGATAGATAACGTCAACGCCAACTTCAACCACTTCCATCCAACTACCTCGTGCCATCCACAGGATGGTGGTGCGTGAGCGAGGTTGACGGAAGTCATGCTGTTCCGGTGTCAAGATGTTGCATTTTCCAGCTAGTCCCTTAGAGCCTCAACGACTAACGCTTCCATCACTTTCGTGAGCACAGGGAGGAGAGTCACTAGGCGATAGTTTGCAGGATCTGAACGGCTACTGACTTTAAAAATTGGGGTGATAATGTCATGCCTTCACATAGTGGGGACTTGCTGTTCAAAGAAGCAACCTTGGTAGAACTGTGAGTGTGATACAGCTAACTTGGTGGCCGCAGCTCTCAGTGCTTTCAAGCGACGTTGTCGGCTCTCTGAGCACTACGATCGTGCAACGAGAGTCACTCTCTTAGTTCCATTTCTGGGTTGAAAATTACATGTGTAAACTACGGAGTCGGAATTGTGATTGATGTCATGTGAGAAATTGAGGCTGAAACTTCGAAAATTGGAGCGTATAGTAGCCGCAGGGCGTCGGCTACTTCTTCGGCGCTTTGTACTCTACCGCCTGTCGTGGAAAGTTTAGGGATGCCATGTTTCACATTACGAAGATTGTTGACATGACAATACAGCAATTTATTGTTTGCTAGAAAATTTTTGGTTAGGAACTGTTGATAAGTTACTTTGTCCTAACGGACAACTGTATTGCAACGGGCCAGGAGATTGCCCCAATTCTCTGAGTCGGGGTCAACCTTGTACGCACGCTATGCTTCATCCCTTATGGCAATGCTTTTTCGAGTCCTGTTCCGTAGAATTGACGGCACTGTTGAGGAATGAAGGGGTTTGGCCTCTGGTGCTCTGTTGAATGTGTCACTGAGTCTTACAGCGAAGTCTGTTCAAACGTTATCAAGGGGACTGTTGTTCGAGGATTACCAAGCGGAGGCCTCGATGAGTTCTTTCAAGACGTGGTAGCGTGTGTCTGTATGAGTTCGCTCCGAGCGTTCAGATGGATAATTTGCATGGCAAAGGTTTTGACTATATGGTCGCCGAGATTTAATGAAATTTCCATCAATAGCTTGTCAATCATGAGCTCTCTATTCGTGAGCATAAGGTCCAGTATGGACGCATTTTTACTATCCTGAATCTAGTGGGTGTGGTGATATGATTGTACAAGAGAATATTAAGGATAAGTTCATGCAAGCCAGCATTGCCCTGTTCATTGGGTGATGCGACACTTCCAGATCGTGTATCCTGAAGTCCCCGGAGATGAGAATGTGGCTGTACCTACTGCGTGTTACCCTGTTCAAGGCATGTACTACGCGGAAATCCATTTCCGGAGTGGACCTCGGGGGTGGTAAACGACAGCTACGAGATACGCGTCGTTGTGCCTTAGTCGGAGACGGAACCAGTGTGATTCGGTAATATTAGTTTCCATCACATCAACTATTGCAGACTGCAAGTTGCTGCGGTAGTAGAGAAAGACTTCGACTCCTCATGTTGCGTGGAGCCTGGGATACTAGTCGGTAATCAATGACACGTAAGAGCCATGTCAAATACTAGACAGTATAGAAGGCGATTGAACCCAATGTATATTGTGCAGGCTACAAAGGCAGGAAGCGAATCAACCAGAGCGAGAAACGGTGCACCAAGGTACTCACAAAAACGATTTGTGTCAACGGAAGTGCCGTCAGTAAAACAAGTAAACGTTTTGAAGGTTAAAATAACTGTAAAATCCAATGTTGCAAAATACTGAAAGAGCGTGTTTTCCGGTACACTACAGGAGCCTTCCCCTAGAAGGCTGAAGGATGGAAGCCGTCGATGGAGCTGTAGGTGGGGAAAACGGAAGGTGAGGATGGGTGAGAATAGTTGTATGGGCTTGAACAAGGGCTTCCAAGATGGGGTGTGTAGCAGAGTTCGGTGGGTCAAGGCTTCTGTTATTATTTATTTATGATGATCGTGTGGACCGGAGTGCATCATTGGTGGGCCGTCGGGGCGGGCTGGTCGGACTGCGAAAATACTGGAGGTTTGGAGGGGTCACTCCCCCTAACGCACTCCAGTCCACGGTCCTCGTCCAACGAAGAAATCCGGCGTTCTCGTCGGCAACGCCTAGCCATGCGTTTGGGGACCAAACCGTCCAAGGCTGTCTGCGGCCGAGGGCGATTGACTGTTCCTTGGGATGGCAGGCGAACCACGCGGGTGTTGCGTTCAGCCGGTTGTCTAGTCACTCGAGGTTTACTCTGGCAGTTTCGGCGGTTGAGTTTCTGGAAGGTAGAACTCAGAGGGGGTAGGCGAGGGTCGGGGAATTGGCTTGACGCCGGAGAGGGTACATAGCATGCATGATAAAAGCAAATACGTGTTTTTAAGTTTTCAAAATGTTTTGGGCTTTTTGTCGATTTTGCAAAACGTTTGTGGTCCAGACGCACGATTACCACTAAAGAGGAAAAAGGGTGTTAATGGAAATAGTAAAAGTTTAGAAATCTATAAAACGGACCGGACGTTTGACCTGTCTACCGCCTCGGTCGGTTGCCTGGGGTTGAGGCGGGGTAGGTTAAGAGTCAAGGGGAACATAGGATTTCGGGATGTCCAGTGCTCGGGAAGTCACCGCAGGTGCGGGTGCTTGTGTGGTAGCATCAGGATGGGTTGCAAGTGGCTCGTCAAAGAAAGCCCCTTTGAGGCGGTCGATGGACACCGTTGTCCGGTGACCATTCTAGTCTAAACTGAAATGTTTCGGAGTGCGTTGCAAGACTCTGAAAAGGCCAGTGTAGGGAGGCTGGAGAGAGCGGCGCATTGCGTCAGTGCGGAGGAAGACGTGGATGCAGGTAGTGAGTTCGCTGTGCATTGGCACATCTCTAGTCTGCGCAAGGGGGGAAGTCGGGCGTAGTGAACGCATGCGTTGAGCTAGGGAGGACGCACAGTTAGGCGGAGGCATACCCGACGGTGCGGGAGGTGAAACGAATTATCCTGGCAACTTTAACGTTATGCCGTAAACTAGCTCTGTTGGTAACATTGTAAGTCAGCTTTGATACTGCTACGAATGCCTAAGAGTACGAGTGAAACGTTTTCGCTCCAGCTAGGATCGGAGGAGGCATAGAGCGAGGCTTTAAGCTGTCTATGGAACCGTTCAACTAAACCGTTGGCTGCTGGGTGATACGCAGAGGTATGAATGCGGCGACATTCTAAAAATTTGTAGAACGTATCGAATTGTGAAGATTCGAAAGGCGTTCCTCAGTCACTTGTAATGATGGATGGGTATCCGTATTGAGATTCACCGGTCCAAGAATGCTCGGATAACATTCTCAGCTGTGCAGTCTGTTACGGGAATGGCTTCTGGCCATATGGTGAAGCGGTCGACACATGTAAGAATATATACGAATCCGCGTGAAGGAGGCAATGGACCTACCAAGTCTACGTGTACATGCGAGAACCTAGGGTCCGGGGAGGGAAATGAACCAAGAGGGATGCGGGTGTGACGATGTATTTTGGAGCGCTGGCATTGAAGGCAGGCGCGAGCCCAGGTACGAAGATCCTTGTTTACGCGTGGCCAAACGAAACGTTCGGTGACCAATTTCAAAGATGCACGGATACCGGGATGTGATAGTGAGTGCAGTGCGTCAAAGACTGTGTGTCTGAAGTAGATGAACGCGAGCGATCTAAAACAATCTGTGGAAGTGTCACAGAGAATGGTTTCTTCCGTGATTTGGAGAGGAACAGGTTGCATATGCAGCGAAATGGATTGCAGAATGCGTTGTATGTCTTCATCTTGAGCGTGAGCCGATGCTATGGCGGCAAGGTCGACGGTAGGCAAAGACTGGAGAGTGAGGTTGGCGCTTGAGAGAGCATCGGCGACGAGATTGTCGACATCTGAGACATTTCGTATGTCAGCAGTGAACTGCGTGACAAAGTCTAGGTGTCTTGCTTCCCGTGGTGAATATTTATCGCAAGCAGAGTTAAACGCAAAGATGAGGGGCTTGTGGTCAGTGTAGACTGTGAAAGCGCGGCCTTCGAGTGTGTGCCGGAAGTGATGAATGGCTAGGTAAATGGCGAACAGTTCTCTGCCAGGCGCTTGGAGAAGAACCCAAGGGGTTGCCATTGCGCACCAACATGTTGTTGGAGGACGGCTTCTACCGGGACGCCTGAGACATCAGTGGTAATAGAAAAGGGCGCAGTCGAACCGGAGTGAGCGAGGAGGGCTATGTTAGAGATAGCATCCTTGAGCTCGGCGATGGCTGTCTGTGCTGTGTCAGGGAAAGCGGTTACGTCCATTCCCTCTGAGTAGGTCGGTCAGAGGCTGCATGAGCTGAGCGCAGCGCGGTATGAAGCGTCGACAGTAGCTGACCAAACCACAAAAACGACGGAGGTGCCTGAACGAAGTCGGAGATGTGAACTCCTTGATTGCCTGGTTCTTATCAGGAAGGACTTCGATACCAGACGATGAAACGAGGTGGCCTAGGAACTCTACCGTTAACTTGCTTAATTCGCACTCAGTCGGGTTGACTGTGACACCGTGTTGGGTCAAGCGCTGGAAGAGAGTTCGAAGATGCTCGAGATGCTTTTGTTCCGATGAACTGGCTACTAAAATATCGTAGAGTGGTAGGAATAAGCGAAGTCCAGGCCACGAGTGACATCGTGGAAGAAGGGTTTGAAGATTTGTGCGGCGTTGCACAGTCCAAATGGCATTTGTTAGAATGCAAACAATCCAAAAGAAGTGAAAACGGCCGTTTTAAGGATGTCATTTTCTTCCATAGGCATGCGGTAAAGTCCTGCATTTGTGGAATGGGATACCTATCTGGGACGGTTAGCCGATTGAGTGCGCGGTAATCACCGCAAGAGCGCCAAGCACCAGATTTTTTGGGGACCATCTGCAGGGACGAAGACCAAGGGCTGTCCGGAGGATTATTTCAAGTTCAAGCATGTGCTCAAACTCCGCCCTAGCTACCTTTAGTTTCTCGGGCGATAGTCGGCATGGATGAGATGAGACGGGTGGGCCATTCGTCCGAATGTGGTGCGTGACTTGGGATGTCACGGGCAAAGCTGCGTTCATTGGCTGAACGAGCTTGGAATACTGAGAAAAGAGGTTGGCGTAGTCTGGCGAGGTCTGGGGAAAGGCGTAGACTGGTGTTATAGATGCGATATCGGTGGTGATGCCACGTACACTGAGTTTCGTTGCAGTGTCGACTATCATTTGGCATTTCGCATCGACCAAGAGGTCGAAATGCCTGAGAAATTCAATGCCGATGATGGCAAAGGGGACTGCAGCGATGGTGAATACCCAGCGGAACGTGCGCCGAAGACCTACATCCAGGGTAAGCGACCGATGACCGTAGGTGGCTATTGGCATGCCATTGGCGGCACTTAGCCTTGTCGACAAAGAAGCGATAGGCTCACCTAGAATGGGGGGAATGACGCTGACTTCCGCCCCCGGTAGCAACCAAGAACTTGGTCTCGGAATCATAATCCCTAATGCAGATGTGACGACTTTTGGCTTTGCCGACACCGTTAGTCACCATTACGGGCCGGCATGAAAGTTTCCCTGCTTCACAGCAGAGAAACTGCGTGGTTGATCGCACTTAAGGGCTTTGTTGCCAAAACGCGAGTGGTATAAGCAAAAGCCTGAATTGTTACGCTTCGTGTGACGAGGTGATGAGCTAGAGCGGCTGCGATGCTTACGGTCTAGGGAGAGTTCCTCGACTTGGCGTTGTAGTGACACTATTTGCGATGATAAAGCGTCGATTGCAGACAAATCACTAGTCGCGGATGTCACTGAGGATGCGACGGGGCTAAGTCGAGTGAATGTCCTAGCTTCGTTCGTTGACTGATGTCGCTCGATGACACGGTCTACTAGTTCTGCAACTGCTGTGAGAGGCAGGGGGTTTGCCATGGCCAGGATGGCCTGTGTGTTTTCCGGAAGGCGTTGCATCCATATTTCGTGGAGAATACTTGCGTCCATGCTGGATGTGCCTAGGAGCTGTTTCATGTGTCGCAACAAGGCTGAAAGCATCCTGTCCCATAGCTGCAGATCTCTTAACAGTTGCTGCAGTCGAACCTTGTCAGTGAGTGTGATTCGTTGGATGATCGTCTGCTTTAAAGTCTCATATTTCACGTCGGGAGGGGGGCAAGTCATGATTTCTCTCACCTTGGAGGATACATTTTAAGGAAGCCGGGACATAAGTTAATGATATTTAGCATTATCAGAAGAAATTTTACAATTGCAAAATGTGGATTCTAAATGCGCAAACCATAACAACGGGTAATTCTCCCGAAAAGGTGGGGAGCCCAGCTCTACGGTACTAACCACGTAAGTAGATGGTTTATCATATAAAATATTCATCGTGAAAAATGAATAAGTATATGCGACAGGCGAGAAAACAAAACGAAAACGAGTAATGAAGCAGTCACTGGAACGAGCTCACAAAAATGAAAATGCAGAATGGCGGAAGGCGTGTTCTTGACCGGGATCACCAACTGTTGGGTGGAGCCTGGGATACTAGTCGGTAATCAATGACACGTAAGAGCCATGTCAAATACTAGACAGTATAGAAGGCGATTGAACCCAATGTATATTGTGCAGGCTACAAAGGCAGGAAGCGAATCAACCAGAGCGAGAAACGGTGCACCAAGGTACTCACAAAAACGATTTGTGTCAACGGAAGTGCCGTCAGTAAAACAAGTAGACGGTTTGAAGGTTAAAACAAACGTAAAATGCAATGTTGCAAAAAACTGAAAGGGCGTGTTTTCCGATACAGTACACTGCTGGGACAGTCGTTCTGGATGAGTGAATTCCTGCTATCTAAACCGCAGCATCAGCCCCTCCTTGGTGTAATCAAGTTTCAGTAACGGAAATTAGGTACCAAACATTCGTGACCTGATGTAGCAGAGGTTGGGTAGGTTTAGTGAGGAGCCTTCGGATGTTAGTGTACATACATAAAGTATTACCGATTTAAGCAAGGTGTCGGAGATTTTTCGATTCATGCGTGAAGGTTCGCCGATCAGTAAGTGGCCGGCGACTAATAGTTTTTTGGTGGCTACTTGTCGAAGGCCTCAACGTCTTATGCATCGTCTGCGTAGTTAATCCCGTCTCTAATCTGCTACCTACAGCGTAAGGCGCCTGGTCACTTTCTTTTTCAACAGGTGGTATAGGTTCCTCAGACACACTACTGGTGAATTGTTCTTCTATAGTTCCCATCGCGTTTGCTTCGCTGAGTGACTTATCATCTCGAAGGGGCATATTGCTGAATATTTTCAGCCGAAGCTCGGATGACAGCCTGCAAGGAAACATGTACCAGGTTTTTAGCAGCCGTGCTAACATATGTTTTGAGTGCAAGACCACTTTCAACACTATCTGCCCACATCCTTTGCAGTTCGATGAGGTACGCAGCAGTGAAACCGATTTCGCTAGTATGTCATCCAAGGAGTGTTTTCACGAATACAACACTATGGTTCTTTATCATGGGTTGTTAATTCACTCTCCTCGCATGTTCCAGTTTCAAAAATAGTTCTGGTTAATGGAGGGTTTCGGTGACGGTCACAATGAGCGTATTGACAGAGGCTGACTTCAAAGTCAACCGACGCCACTAGTGAGATTGCGCATCGCAATCCAAGACACACGGCGGGTGCTCAAAAACCAGAAAATCTAGTTCTGGTTAATTTTCCTTCCGGTAGTCTTCTGTGCGGTAATTCGATAACGCTCGCCTTATGGGATGTCTGGAAAGGCACCGATGGAGCAGCGTTCATTTCTGAGTCTACACGATTACAGTAGCATTGATACTACTTCCGGTACGGAGTTAAGCATAACGCGCAGAAGTCTTGGCTCTTCGTAATGCCTAGAGTCGGGGTGCATCATGATTCGTACTACGTGTACATGTTTCAGTACAACATCAATTAGGTTTCTAATAACGTCCCTCTGCTTGAAGTCGTCGAACTATCTGCCTATTATTGATGTCGACTTTGATTCTGGGACATTGGAGCACAGTACGCTCAGTACAGGTTGTTGTTTCTTTGCAGCTTTTAACATGACGCAGTTAGTGAGTGAGATACTCGGGGATGTGCCGCAAGAAACCAGTGGTGCTTGCGCCACGGGAACTCCGCTTCGTTCCACAGTTTCCGATTGATTTGGGGGTGCCGCTAAGTTTAAATGTCGGTCCTTTTTGGAAGCAACTTAAAAAAACTTTCGCTGGTACAGGCTTGCACTTTTTCGATGCAGTCCGTAGAGAGATTGGGCATAGCCTTGTGCGTAGTTACACCGAGCGAACTAAAAACTGCATTAGTCGAATATGAACCACCTGGGGTATTGGAATAGCTAGGTTACTGGTGTCGTTTTTTTACGGCGTTAACATCCGTTCGCCTCAAAATTGGAGCAGCACTTACTGGGGACGCCTGGGTTGCACAGTCCGCTATGCTTACTCAAACTGTGGCGATTTGGTGGCCGTCATTTCCTCAACCCTGGCTAGTATCTGGTGGTAGTCCTGAGCTAATGGGAGCACGTTTTATATCAGTGAGATAGATGTACATTCTACACAGAACCATAGAGGATCTTGCTTGATTAATAACTTGGATAGGAGAGATTTAACTCAGACGTACATCGCATGCAATATCTTGCAGCACTGCAACCCGGAAAACCCCCTAGAATAAGTTTGACATTTCATCCATATAGGACTTAAGGCCGCGGCACGCTATACATCGCGTTCGTTGAACAAATGTTAGGAATTATTAGAAATATTCATTCTCGATGGTAAACTTTTCTTCTGTTTCTGAGCTTAACGCCAAGGTCACAGCATTTGTTTCACAGTTGTGGACTTGCAACTGTCCTCCTGCGTGCCAGTCAAGTGCGTCAGCGAGAACGTGGGGCAGATCTCACGAGGGTTTGACAAAGAATTTTTAAAATTAAGGCCTATGGATAGCTACAGCTGAACTTACCGAGAGACTGAATGGCTCGCTGCGGAGAAGTGTAAATTACCCTGCAGTTGTTGCAAGCAACGTTGGATTTGAACGACTGAGCGTTCGTTCGAAAGCCGTTGGAATGCTCTATCGAGTGAGAGTGAACAATGTCTCCGTTAGACAGAGTTGCGCAACTTTTGGCGCTTGGATGTCGGCGAAACACTGCCCAGAATTTAGAATTCATTGTAAATGCAAGATGCACTGAAGTGTACTAGAGAAAATGGCATCCAGAGGTAGAGCTTGTGAAAGCAATACACCTAAGTATAGATCCCAAGGTGTGCGACAAAATCCCGCTGAACCACAGGGAATAAACCACGGGTGCACCAGTGCACGATTAGCACGAATATTACACATCACGACCACTGCACTTTCGGCTCCATAGACGTCGGACTATACAGCTCTTCTAGCGTTTACGCGTATGGATGCTTATCTTGTAGAATTTATCCACATGGATCCGCGTCCACGGACCGACCTTGAGCGTAGTTGTGTGAACTCCTTCCATACCTGACCTCATGCACAGGCACTAGCACCCTCATCATTTGGAACATGTGCCCATTCATTGCACAGGTTGAAATCAGGGGCTTAAGTGTCTGATAAACCAGTTCCAAGCCAACGTGTTCGACCAAAAAGATGTTACTTTCAGGAAGCCAACTGCGCTTTGATTTATTATAATCCTGTATTAGCTAACTGTGGGCCAATATGTACATCAGTACATGATTACATCATTATGTGAAAGCTCGACCGACATTGGGAACAGGATGTACGTGAAAACATTTTATATACTGGACTACTCACAACGAGAAAGTAGGATAGGCTGAATTTTTGTGCGGAAACTGCATATATTGACCACCCCATTAGGTTGACTACTTTGCTCTAGTCTCCTGGGTGGTCAACTCAAAGTTTTACTATATTTACAACGTTTGATCACATGGCGATCAGGGCTTGCCCAAGATATTTTATGAACACTGTGCAGAGGCAGCATGAAACTCGTCAACACAGGTAGATGAACACTATCTAAAAAGCACACTTTCGTTTCAAATAGTGTGTATCGTCACTGCGAATACAAATCGGTGAAGATCGACTGCGCTGCGTCAGCGTTCAAGGGCAGGTGGAGTCAACATGTGGCGCATTGTTGAGCTTTTGGGTTTAGCTACTGGCTTTTCGAACAAATTTGTTATTAAGATGACTGAAAAGGTAAATGATTGATTTTGTGAGTCCAGTGTGGAGCGCAGATATATTTTTCAGACTGATATGAGAAGCAGATGTGAATGACCCTCTAACTCTGGTAATGGACATCTCCCACTGAGTAATTCCAGAATGGGTATCCGTAGTAGAGGTTATTAAGGGGTTCTTCGATGTGTTGTATAGAAATCGAATGAAGGCGTCGAATTGTTAATACATGCGAAATGGATTTCAAACTGAAGGAGCCAAATGACGTGACATAATGCGCATAAGGTCCAGTACTCCATAGAATATGTGCGTTCCGAAGACATCCATTTAATGGGTACATGAGCAGACACAACTGTTTAAGCTGGTGATCATCCATTAGTTAGAATCCAGCTATTCACACGGGTTGCGGACTAGACAACTGGTGATTACATCGGAGTCCTGATTCGGTCCATGGCAAATTCAGTGTGATTGCGCTTGAGTACATAACCCATGGGCCAAGTTGCTTTAAATGTAACTTGCGCTGCAAAGTTGAGCAAAGTAGAGTAGTGTACACAATGGTCGTGCATGGTGCAGCTGTTCTCTATGGACAGTAAATTGGCGCTCCAAATGCTGTAGTACCTTGTTAGAAGTACACACTTAGTGGGCGAGAATGTTAGTTTCTGTATGGTACACCAAATTTCGATGGCACCAATGTCCCGCCGAATGCGGATAATTCACTTCCGTAGCTAGTTCTAATCGAACGAGCCAAGTGTCTGTCCATAAGTTAACGGTTACAGATTACCCATCGACCTGCTAAGTTGGGGAAAAAAGTGGTCGGCTCCATTTACGTTTTCCGCACGACAGCAAGACGAATGTTGTGTGTCGTCTCTCATCAGCTTTGAACACTACTTGAGCATGAAATGCAGTCGGAAGCTGGATATTTGCGCAGAAAGTCCATGAGTTCCATGGTCGATAATTGACAGCTTAACCAGACTGGCTAAACTTGCTCTCGACCGCTGTAATATTCTCCTCAAGGATCTGGCCCTGTTTACCACCCGCGACCAGTCAAAATTTACCGCGAAGTTCACAGATTTGCGATACTAATTCAAGTAGAGTGGTAGAGGGTGTCTCCATGCAACCGAATGGAACACAACGGGTTGGTTGGAGTAGAACTTCACACCGTTTGATTTTCATTCCTATTGCATACCGGCAAAGAACTTCCAAGCGTTAAGTGAAGTTGTTTTGAACCCATTAAAGATAAAATCTGACAAAGTATGTGCTCACATTCGGCTTACTCAGTAACGCGCACTGATCCAAAGTATTTGTGGCAGAACATTGACAGAGCCATGCGTTGAAGAAAGAGTCAAATGAGTATTCACATTTAGCCAATAACCGAAATAAAGTATAAAGTATTCAAGAAATTTGAACACTTAAAGGATTATAATCAAATGGTCGCACGTCACTTCTAGCGCGACACATGGATCTGGGACGCTTTGCATTATTTTGGGTCACCTATACAAAAGGAATGCAAATTTATTAAGCAAAATGCTTGAGGAATAAAGCAAGGCTCTGAGAATAGTGCTTGTCGGTTGCTAATTTGCAGCTTCAATTTTATCTGAGACGTTACACCGTTTCTGGATATGGACAGCAACATGCAAAAAAAAGTTGCGATGCAGCAACACAATTAGCTAGCACCAAAGGGGTGACATTCGCAAGCTACGAGTTAATTGAGGATGAAGTTTGAATGTAAGAAAATACGATAGTGCAGAACTCCAAAGCATCCGATGGATGAAGCTGAAATTGCCTTGTTATTTTCTGTGAGAACTCGGTGATTGACTAGCAGTGTCAAAGATACCGCTGCAAAAGTAGAGAAAATGGTTGCACACCAAACGATGAGATTTGGGACGCTCGGTCTGAGAGATGTATGGAAAGAAGGTTTAATTCGAGCTTGTATTGGTTGGTGAGAACATGGCTCAGTTGCGCTAGCTGGACGCATTTCTTTTTATGTGAGCAAAGTAATCGAAAAGCCTAGCATCTAAACAAAATGGACATTAACCAAGATATCCACGACAAAACCAAATTAAGAAGATAGTCAAGAGGAGAACGCAACTCCTTTGACCAGCAATATGAAAAATGCAGAATTTTCAAGGTCCGGAACGAGACCAGTTGTGACACTGCTACAAGGAATGGTAGCAACAAAACCCCGACAATATGGCATCTATAAGTATCAAATCGACAGATGGAACCCTCTGTTCATCTTTTCATGTTGCCCCAACATTTCGTATACTTCACCACTGCCAAGCAATCACTTAAAGATTTACTGTTGGTTGCGTGCTGCAATGAACGGCATGGTGCTGCAGTGGTTGCAAACGCCTTACCAAACATTAAATTAAAGACTATACTACTAATTTGGAACCAGTAACAAACTTAGAGTAGACGAAGAGGCATTTGCTGTACAGGAGACTGTCACTTGTCGCATCGTGAACGGTTAAAAAGCAGGTAGAACTTGCTAAAGCAGTCAATCGCACAAAGCCTACGTTGAAACAAGTAAGTAGATGTCAATGCTTTCCATATGTCTTAACGCGTTTAGACTTCACAGGACAGTACAGATGGTGCAATGCCGGTTAGTCACAAAGAAGAATTACGTATGTAGTACAATGCTAGTACGACAGAGCGGAGCAGAAATACAATTCACCGAACTAAGTTGACATGTGGTTCTCCAAATGGCACCGTCACAAGCATAGTCACTGCATTTGGAAACCCCACTGTTACTTCCATGGACTGGAATGCTATCCTCATGGAATCTGCATTACTCAACAAAGAAACACCTAAAAGGGCTACAAAGACTACCATATTTATAAACATCACTACGTCGTGAAAGAGAAAACGCAAAGACCGATAATTAGTGGCGGCGCACGCATTTGACTCTGGCGAATACTTGGAACAGACAAACACTGTTGTCTCACTCACAGGCGTTCCTACAACATGTTTACAAGCATTTACAAAGGCAACCGCGCCCACCAATCCTGCTATGGACCAATGTTTCAGCCAGTCTTAGAAGTAGTCATGCGTGCACGTTCTGACACACGTTGTTATCGACTTGGCAACTATACCGAAATTTTTGGTCATTGGAAAGTAAGTAAATCCGGAGGCATTGTTGAAGGAGGAAAATTGTTCCAAACGTTATGCTTACTATGCGTATGCAATGCTTGTTGGCGGGTCATATCAGGGCCGTAGCGTCAACTGGTATTTCAAGTTTATCAATCACATGGAAGTGAAGCGTAAATATCATGTTGAAACGCAGGATTCATATGCGCCTCGCGACCTTAAAATAACGGCAGATCCATGTGCACTGAGGCGGTAACTGATAACCCAAGTGATCCATAGGTATGGAGACGAATGAACAATCACTAATGTCGTATCACCGCCACACTAGGAACCCTCCTAGTTGGACCCATGGCTACAGAGCCAATGATGATCTTACCTACCCAGGGAACCTGACCTTAGTGTACAATGCGCCGACTACATCAGCAGTACGTAACTACACTACTCACATGAGTGTACGGCCAACTGAAACAACACAGCATGGGAACTTTATAGTTGTAAAGGTTATAAAATTTCCATTTGCGAACAAGCCCTAGCTTTACCTCCTTCATACGAAGTACTGTATTGTTTATGGTTCAATGGTGTATGATGGGATAAAAAGCATAACTTTGAAAGACCCACAGGATGGATATGCAAAAGAAAATTAAAATCAAAATGTTCCAACGTGGAACGTAAAGTATCAGTGGTTAAATCATTGCACTTTAGCGAAGTGTTGTGTATCGTTTATCACTAAGATGAAAATCTAAGAGTCTTTCGAATGTCGTCATGCCTGGTGCGTTCACCACATAGTTTGGTGATCCATTCCCGTGAGAACAGATTCTAAGTGGGAAAAAATACTTTCTACAATTCAAACGAGAGTGTTGCGTCATTAGTTTCAGTTGGTTGCCTCGGTTTTGTTTGTAAGGGGCTAGAGTCAACGGTGATGTACATGGATGCTCGCTTTCGGTTAGTATCCGGTATGCGAGAGTAAAATCTCCGCAAATCCGTCGGTATTCTAATGAGAACACACCGATTACACGAAGACGCATTTCGTAACTTATACCGGATAGTCCACGCGTTGCCTTTGTGGCTCTTCTTTGGGGCTGTTCCAAGAGGCGGATGTCTCGTTTTAACCATGGACATCAGGACTGAATTGCATATTCAACATGAGGACGAATGTAGGAGCTAATCAACAATGGTACTAGCCGTCGCTCAAAAGTGCCGAGAGCTCGCCTCAAAAGTATCAAGTTCAAGTTCGCCACACTTGCTGCTTTCGAACATTGGAGCGAATTTCCAAGACTCTCTTGCACGATTATACCTAAGTCGCGTTCACTAGTCACGTGTTGCATGACGTGTTGCCCCAAATGGTATGTGTTGACGGAGCTGTTGTGCACCGTCAGCAGGTGGCATTTTGCAGGGTTCAGTGGGAGCTGGTTCTTTTCTGCCCATTCGTCAATCCGGGTCAGATCTTCCTGGAGGTTGACATGGTCGGATGCTGAGCGAATTGCTCTCCATATTTTAGCATCGTCTGCAAATATTTGCATTGGAGATAGAATGTCTGCTGGAAGGTCATTAATGTAGACTAAAAACAGTAGCGGGCCGAAGACGGATCCTTGTGGTACACCACTGGAGACGCAAAGGCTTTCAGAATAGGTGTCCGCTACTCTTACCTTGATTACTCTGTCGTGTAAGTAGTCCTCTAACCAGGTGAGCAGGGAACCGTTGATACCGTAGGCAACAAACTTTTGGAGGAGAAAGAAGTGATTGATCCTGTCGAATACTCTAGAAAAATCCAGGTATATCACATCTATGGGCACTCCTTCATCAGCCGCCCTGGTCCATAAGTCCCGAGTAATCAGCAAATTGGTGAGACAAAATCGTCTGCGTCTGAAACCATGTTGGGCATCGTAAATTATCTGTTGACTTTCAAAGTATCGCGTCAGTCCATCTGCGATCACCGATTCCATCACTTTTGATAAAACAGGAAAGAGAGTAATAGGTCGGTAGTTAGCAGGATCCGAGCGCTTACCTCCTTTACATACTAGTGGTTATTACACTTTTCCACTCAGATGGGAGTGTACGGGAGTTAAGCAGACCCTGGAAAAGGTTGCAAGTGGTGCTGCTATGGTGGGAGCAAGGGTTTTTAGTACTTTTGGGCAGATCATGTCGATTCCAGGGGCACTGTACTCCCGGAGAGACTGTAGTTTGCTTGCAACAGCTGCTGAAGTAACGGTGACGCTGGATAAGCCAACGACATTGGTTGGGAGTTGATAGGGCGAAGGTTCCATGACATTTGTAGCTACCGTGCCAAACTGCAAGAGTAGAGCGTTCGCGGCGGCCACAGCAGTAGTTGTTAGGCCACTGACCGTCCTGAGTGGTGGTATTCCGGGCTTTTGCCATTCACAAATCTATATAGTAGTTTGGTGTTACTCGTAAATTTCAGCACCATATTCTCCTGCCATTCGTACTTATCGACTCTAATGAGTGACGTGCAGTAGTTTCTGATGACTTTGTAATCCTGCCATGTGATATCACATGGGCTTAGCGAATGTTACCTCCAGATTTCATTTGTTCTGTTGATCCATTTACGTGTTCGGCTCCGGATCCACGTATTGGTCCGGCGCGATGCTCGTTATGGTACAACCTTCGATGCTGATTGTATGATCCAGTTAATTTTGTCTTTCAATTCATTCCACTCGTCATTCGCTGAGCTGTGCGTCTGTACGTCCCAGTCAACGGTTGCTGCTAAGCTGCGCAGCTTATAATAGTCCGCAATAGTTCGCTGAGTCTCTCCTTCTTTAGCAACAATACTGGCATAACATACATAACCAAATTTTAGGACCGAATGGTCGCTACGGCCCAGTGGAGGATCATATGCTACTGACTCAACCATCAACACTTCATTAGTCAAAATTAAGTCCAGGAGTGATGGCTTGTTTGAACCACGATGGCTGGTTGATCAATGCACATGGTTAGACAAAAGTGCCATATCCATGAATTCGAGGAGCTTCGATTTAAATGATGGCCCATTAGGGGACATTGATGCTATTAAGACGCTATTGAGATGTTAATAAGACGGTGAGAGTACTTTTGTGAAACAGCATAGCGGAGGGCGTTTAACAGAATGTTATCGCTGTCTGCTGATGAGTTCGGAGGTCTATAGATAACTGCTAAGAGGCAAGCATCACTCTTCTTCTGTGAACCAACATCTCGACCTGCTAGATGCAGTCGGCAAAATAGTGCGTCGGGAATAACAAGGGAATTTTCGATAAGAGCCTGACATTTCAAATAATCTCGATAGTAGAGAGCAACACCGCCATGATTTCCTTACACTGCCCTAACCATCACATGCATTTCCTAAACGAAATCGCACACGTATCGATTCTCCAGATTGCTCGCAGTGGCACGACTACACTATGCATACCGTATCACGTGTGGCCAGATAGGCAAGCGAGCAAGGAAGGCAACTGTACAGTCCACCCGTAAGCCTTCAACGTTTCTCTTCCAAAAGCCTGTAAGCGTTGCAGCCTTAACACAATCAACCCATCCACTTCTTATTACTACTCATCTAGATGTTATCTCGCTCGCGTGGAAGGGAGACCTGCTTACGCCAGATTGGCAGTATGACAAATCAGGTATTATGTCTCCGATTGGCTGATCATCCTCGATACCATGCAGTTAGCCAGGCGGCCGAAGGCCGATGACCGCGTTCATGTACCTATCGTAGCTCGCGTATGGTGAACGCCGGTCATTTACGGGTGTTGTCCCCACCATCCAATAGCCATCCAATGTTTAGTGAAATTCGCAACATGCTCCTGCGCGTGCAGAAACAGCAATTGCCCTCTCGCCTTAGTGGCGAGGACGTATGGACTCCTCGGCAGACGAGTGATTTAGTGCAGGGCTCAGCTGAGTGCAGGCGTGAGCTGGTGAATGATGCACTGACAGGCCATATGAGCCTGTTTTGGTCATCGAGCGAGATGAGTACAGACAGCCACAACGTGTTTCCGGCGGTTGTTAGCTGTCAGCTAGCTTCGCGCTGTGTGCCGAAGGTCATGCCTAACCGTAGGCGTTGGAGCGATCGATGGTTAACTGTGTGTCTCGCTGGCTACGCAGCGAAGTCGGCATAAGCAAGATAAAGCGGCAACCAAAACTGCGGCGGGAATGTGCGCACGTGATGGCATCGCAGCTGAGGGCGAGGTTAGGCATTGCAAGCCGTGTCACTGTCATTGAATCACTGTCACAGGTAATGGAGCACGAGCAGACAATGCAGTCGGATCACGTAACGTGCCTGTTACACTGCACGTGCTGATTATTCGACTGTACGGTGAATGCGGTTTAACCGCCGCATCAACTTCACGAAGATACAATGCAATGAACGCAGGAATGCGTCCCGTCACCGCCCGTTATATGCTTAAACTAGTGAATAAGTTCGAGCAAACTGGGATTGTGTGCCTACGTTGTTTATGTGATCAACGACGACGTGTCAGTTGAGCACATTGAATGGCAGTGAATTCCTCACCGGTGAACGCTAGGTCCCATCTAGGTCGCACATGGAGAATCTTGCGTTTGTTTATCCCCTTGATCGCCGGCAAACTTTTAACCTCGTCCGCGAAAAGTAAAGTTTTTGAGGTGATGACTCACGCAAGATTGTCGTACTCCACTAGATTAGGGCCTGATAGAGATGTTCGGACTCTAACCTCTAAATGCTGTTCGCGGAGAAAGTTACCAACCCATCCTAAAACTGTGTCGCCGACGCTTTCCAGGTAGCCCATCATTAATGTGTGTGTGTCAGCTGTACGCCGTAACGGCGCTTCGCTGCCACGCAACCACCACCAGTCATGCGCTGGCTGATTATACCGCGAGGACGCCCACCCCGACGCGGATTCGAACCGATTACCTTATGGTTGCAAGGCAAACGTGCAGACCACTCGGCCACGGGCCGATGATCGTTTCCATGATTGGGTAGTATCAGACGGACTTCTCTGAAAGAATCCGGCAGGTGGTTGGGCTAGGTGAATGGCTGCTACCTGCAATGCTTTAGGGTGATGGATATCCACTCCAGCAGAGCAGTGTGTACGGAAGGATAGTAGCTTTCTAAGAACAACTTTTGCTGTGAATTTAATGCTGGATACTTCTGATGGTGTGGTGGCAGAAGCAAGTATAAGGTTTGAGGCCAGTACCGCTTCGAGAGTAGGCCAGTACTAGGCCCGTGAGGCGTTGGCCGTCATTTTTCTTGAGTGTGTATACCCAATAATCGTACTGATTGGTGGGATTAAACGCTGCAAACTTGCAAAGTACATTCACGTGTATGTAAGGAAGCTTGTGGTTCGAACGGAATCGTTTTGCTAACTCCTGTTAGTGTGATAACTTGTCTTCACGAACCAAATGTACATATTAATTGCTCAGAGCTACGCACGCTGTCTCATTTTACACGTCAGGATTGTATTTGTGACGGCGCCATGTGTTTCCCCAAGGCTATAAATCTTTAAGTTTGGTTTCGCTTGAATAATGTTGGTTTCATGAGAAGGTGAACGAGTTTGGCTCCGATGCTTCGGTGAATAGTAACGTGGTTCTAAACCACTTATCCCAGGCTATCTCTGGGGTGCACTCAGCCATAATTGTCTAACTAGTATTTTAAACGAATGCGGATGGAGCCTGATAATGAGTGATACATAGCATTTTGAAGTAAGACGTAGCGAACAAGCTTGTTTTCAGTGGAGCATCATCAGGCTAGTGTAACCTCAACTATGTTGGTCCAAAATAAACACGTGAATCACAGGCGACAATAAATCAAATATCTCATCAATGAGGATATGTGATTAGCCCGACCAATGTGGAGTCGGGAGAATGGCGTGATATGTCTGCCTACTTGTGTTAGTCTTGGGCCAGGGCAGACAGTGTATGCAACCGCTCTGTCTGGTGAACGAGCAGGCCACTCCAATGATCCACCGCGTCCGATCCAATAGTGACCACATTTATCGGTGAGGTAAGCACGCATCGTTTTAGCAGATGTGCAAGTGCACCATCCTGCTGCCACCAAATAGTACTACATTCCCCATCGGTCTCCAGCTGTGGAAGCACAAATGTCTGCAGTATTTCCAAGTACGAGATGCTAGAAAAAGGTAAGGCTTTAATACTTCAAAACAACAACCTAGCGGTGACATTCCGGAAAGAAATATGGGTCCAAGGTTGTTAT
>OX104063.1:111851326-111895209 GCA_944474145.2 Dicrocoelium dendriticum | reverse complement strand
CGTTCCTGCGGACCCGTCGTCGCTTCGGCAGTGGTCCCGAGTGACCTCTCTCATGGCTCACAGGGTCTGCCTGACACAGGCACTCGCGACCGAATGTGTTACAGCACCATGCACGCGATGTCGATGGAGTACAATCCATCAGTGCTTGCCGCTTCCGCACTTGCCGCTTCTTCTCTGCATGCATTAGGTCTTTCTCCCGCACTTCGACAAAGGCCTTCGTGATGAGATCGCGCCATACGCGCCGATCAACCGCTTTCGATTCCCATGACCTGCAATCAAGATTAGAACGTGTGAGGCCCACTTTAACCATGTCCTGGTATCGTAACTTTGGTTTCCCCACGTGCCGCTTCCCAATACTCAGCTAACCATATAATAGCTGCTTCGGTATCCGCGTCGAATCCATACGCCACACATGACCGAGCCATCTCAGGTGTCTCAATAAAAGTATGCATACATCCCACTTCGGCGCAAAACTTCCGTGTCTGCAACTCTGGCGCCCAAACCGATGCGCAAAATCCGTCGCAGACATTGTTGATGAAACCACTCGAGATATCGCACATCCCGTCGGTACATCGTCCACGTTTCACTGCCGTATAGAAGAACGGACAGCACCATGGATTTGTACACCATCAGCTTTGTACCCACGCTAAGCTGATGGTTGTACCACCCTCGGTACTCAAGCTTCCCGAATGCCGCTGCTGCCTTCGACACGCGAATACGCAACTCAACGTGTAGCTGCTGATCAGTTGACATTACACTCCCAAGGCAGCTGAAGCGGGAGGTGCTCTCCAATACTTCAGCACCAATGCTGATTCGCGGCAATATTGAAGATTGCACCTCCGGTGAAGGCTGAAAGAGACAGACAGTTTTGATTGTGTTGATGGTGAGCCC
The DNA here is from genome assembly GCA_944474145.2 of Dicrocoelium dendriticum. Taxonomy (NCBI): domain Eukaryota; kingdom Metazoa; phylum Platyhelminthes; class Trematoda; order Plagiorchiida; family Dicrocoeliidae; genus Dicrocoelium; species Dicrocoelium dendriticum. The sequence goes on along the minus strand of OX104063.1, from coordinate 111,894,318 downwards.
GAATTTTGCCGCTGTCGAAGCCAGAGCACTAGTCATGTGCTGCAACTCATCCGCGTTATGTGCAAACAATGCACAGTCTTCAGCAAACAGCAACATACGGATAGTTGTCTCACAAACTAGAGTTCGCGCACCGAAACGACAGATGTTCAGCAACCCACCATCAATACGGTGCTCCACACGAACACCGTAAGCACAAGCGACATTAAAATCACAAGACAACATTGCATGAAGATAAATATTAAACAGGGCAGGAGCTTAGATACAGCGTTGCTTCACACCAGAGACAACTGCAAAGTCATCCGAGGTATCTCCACTCAGCTGTACCTTCGCTCGCACACCATTGTGCAGACATTCAATTAAACTTACAAACTTACGCAGGCAACCAAACTTACCCAACACCAGCCACAATGCCTCGCGGTTCACCGTATCAAATGCCTTGGTGAAATTAACAAAAAGCGAGTACAACAGCTGGTGTGGTTCTCTGCACTTCTCCTGCAACTGACGAGCCGCAAACACCATCTCTATAGTGCTGCGACCCAAACGGAATCCACATTGCTATTCCGCCACGTTAGGTTCCACAACCTGACTAACGAGGCGGTTGAGCAGGATTCGGGCAATCACCTTGCCCACACAACTCAGCAAGTGGATGCCACGATAATTCGTGCAACATTGCTTGCTACCTTTGCCCTTGTACAGTGGTAGCACAAGGGAGTCCTTCAGCTCAGGAGGCACCTCCTCCTCAATCCATATGCGTTGCACCAAGTGGTGCAGCGCAGTCAACAACGCGGGTCCACCGTGTTTCAATACTTCAGGTGGGATCCCGTCGGCTCCGGCACACTTGCCGTTTCGCAGCTGAGCAAGTGCTCTCTGCGTCTCATCCAGTGTCGGCGTGTCCGCCAGATTCGCCTTCACATCGTGTTGCTTCATGCCGTTCAAACAAGGACAGTCGATCTCTCAACAGTTGTTCAAGAGACAGTCAAAGTGTTTCCGCCAGACCTGCATTATGTCTGCAGTCTGGGTGCAGGTAGCGCCTGAACTACCATCGATCAGCGTCCTCAGAGGCTCCTTCAACGAGTGAAAGAATTCCTTGCATTGACGGCATTCCCTGCCTAGCGTTCTCTGTCCACCATGCATTTTTATGCGACGGAGCTCTCGGGTCAGTCGCCGTCGAAGTTTGCGAAACTGACTCTTCTTCCCCAAGTCACTGGGGTCTGCAACATGTGCAGCAAATGCTGCATTCTTCTCCGACACCAATGCGCCGATCGTCGCATTGTTCTCATCAAACCGACCAGGCCGCGTACAGTTTGCGCGCGCGATCGTCTCCTCGGCAGCAGCTGTCACCTGGTCGCGAATGTGGTGCCACAGGTCCCCCACTGTGGCCATGCAGTCCACATCACACAGGCATGCAGCCACCGTCTTCCCCAGCTCAGTACGTTTCGCCACAGTACCGAGGGAGAGAATGTTAAATTTACGCCGATTCACGACGGGAGTGCAATACATTGATTTACGAAAATATATGTACAGGTTGGTCCGCACCAACTTGTGATCAGTGCCACACTCAGCTCCACTCAATACACGTGTCATGCGCACTTCACGCATATCACGCTGACGTACGATGACATAGTCGAGCAGGTGAGCGTGACCACACCGTGTTGCGTCCAAGTTGCTATATCACTCGCATTCAGTGCAAACCGAGTGTTCGTGATCGTCAGGCTGTGAGTGGCACATAGTGAGAGCAGCCTGTCACCGTTCACATTCGCCGAACCAATGCCATGTGAATCGATAACATCTGCCCATACCGATGCATCACGCTCAACGCGCGCGTTGAAATCACCCAGCAGAAATAGTCGGTCGCTCCTCGGCACAGACCGTATCACGGAGGATAGCTCAGTGTAGAATAGATCGCGCGTGTCATCAGGATAACACATCGTCGGACCGTATGTGCTTATAAAGGAGCAAACTTACCTCTTCCGAGTCGTAGGCGAACAGTCATCAGTCGCGCTGATGCCTGTTGGTTCACTCACCAGCTGGCCATGGAGGCGATCGGATATTGCAAATCCGACCCCATGTTAACGTGGTGCTGAGGCGGCGTTGCCCACCCAGTAGAATGTGTAGCCAGCACCTGCTTCATGTAACTTACCTTGCTCAGCAAGCCGGGTTTCACTGAGCGCCGCAATATCGATGTTGTAGCGCGCCAATTCCATCGCGACGAGTGCAGTGCGTCGCTCCGGGCGCTCGCTGGAGTTCCGGTCCAGTAGTGTGCGCACGTTCCAGCTCCCGATGATGAGTGCTTTGCGCACAGGCCTACTATTGCATTGGTGGACAATCGCACGCGAGGTGGTCGTTGTGCTTCGGATGTTTGTTTGAGGGACTCCACTCGGAGTCTTTGGCTTAATAGCCTGACCCACAAGGCAGTGGGTGGTTTGAAGGTTTGCTTGAGGGACTCCGCCCGGAGCCTTTGGCTCAATAGCCTGACCCACAAGTCAGTGGGTTGTATGGAGGTTTGCTTGAGGGACTCCACCCGGAGCCTTTGGCTCAATAGCCTGACCCACAACGCAGTGGGGAGCAGATCCAGCTCGGGAATGTGATTGCAGAGACAGATTGGGATCTGCTTGACGGCCGACACACGCAGCCTTGGAGGTACTGGAACGGTTTACATATATATTAAGACCGTAGTAGGATACACTTGTGACCACGGCCAGACGCAGGTGGGTTTTGGCGGGTTTGCACCAATTTGAACAGGGGCTGCCTGACTTGAGGCGGGCAGTAGCAAACCATTTAACACCCGGAGGTGTCCTCCCACCGTCAGAGACAATGCGTGGCGTTCGTGCTCTACGCCAATCGAGCTGTGAGCTTATGACCCGTAGACCTGTTGTCTCCCATGGCTAGGTTTTACGGGAAGTGGGATACCGACCACTTCCTAACCTCCGAAGAGGATGGACTAGGATACTGCCAGGGTGCCCACAACTGGCAGGAGAACGACTCGGGTCCTCAGCCAAACCCTTCGATTAATTGAACACCCGAAAGGCAGCGGGTCTAGCACATGGTCAGCTCACTGACTCATGCGGATTGGTGTTCTGGATCTCAGCAGGGAGAAGGGCGAAACCCAAATCCCACCCAGCGGTCGCCACGAGGAGGCGCCCAGGACATGAGCAAATGGCACAACAGTAGCAGCAGTGGGTAGACCATCTGTCATGATCTAGCCACCACCAGCCTCAGCGCACCATAGGCTCTTTCTTTCAGGATATAGTGGCATTTATAAATAGCCCTTTTAGGTGTTTCTTTGTTGAGTAATGCAGATTCCATGAGGATAGCATTCCAGTCCATGGAAGTAACAGGGGGGTTCCAAATGCAGTGACTATGCTTGTGACGGTGCCATTTGGAGAGCCAGTTGTCAAAGGGTCTCAAAACGTATAGGTGACCATATGGTAGTAAAGCATAATTATCCTATGAATACATAGGCGCCGCCTTCTCCCTATTACCTTTAAATAATGCCATTCCAGTTTATACTGAATCGATACATGTTTAACGCAATCGCCCATGGGTGTCGGGACAAACGAACATTCATTAATGTCGCGTCGCCCCCACACTTGGATTTCTAATAGTTTGAGCAACAGCTACAGATCCATTGCTTTAATCCAAACAGGGAACATGCAGTTAACACACAACGCAACCCCTACATTGGCAATACGTAGCTACACTATTCACCTCATCGTAAAACGCACCGGAAGATGGCGACAAGCGGGCTCTGCAATTTGAATGGCTGCAAAATTTTATGTTTGTACACAAATCTTTGGCTTATCTAATCTCGTATACAACAGCTTTCCCATTCCCCACCGCAATCAACTACAATCGCCTGAATCTACTCCAAAGGCTTGCCCTTGCTATTGGCCTAAATACGGTGGCTGTGGTGCCAATGGTTTATTTTCCTTCAAAAATGTCATGCCGTCTAAAACCGCCTCTAGGCGGGTTGCAGGAATGCCATTGCTGATTCAGCTTGGGGTGTGCGGTGACCGAGGCACGGCACATGCCTGACTAACCGCAAATGTAGGCCTACCTTACTCCCTCAGACCTAAGGGACTGTGGAATACCAGTTAGAATAATGCCTGTCTACGCCACCATGTAACCATGGCTAAGCTGTTGAAATAAGCCACTACCAGCTAACGATCAATAAGTATAGACCGCTTCATGTGATGATATGCATGTCCGTCCGCAATGGTTACGGCTTAAGCTTCGGATAATGTGGTAGCTAGGACATCCTCCTTAGACAGGCAGTACAAGTCGCCCATTGGACGGTTTCAGCTTGGAGAGAAATCATCGGGGTTTTCTTCAGACGCGCATCAGGGCAGCACAGAAGGTGGTGATCGACCACTTGCAGTGGACTGCCTGTCGCTTATGTTCGGGGCTTCCAACTGGTGTCCCATTGGCTAACGTCCCATGACCAATGAGTGTCAACGACGCCAAAACAGTGTTTTTAGCCTCGCTAACATGAATGCACAGCACGCGATTTCGAAAATGTGCCACGCTAAAAGCTTGGTACAATGCGCTAACATGCCTGTAAAATGGTACAGTTATGATAAGGTAATATGGTCTAGAAACAAACTGGCCGATGTTGCCTATGAAGTGAAAAATGTGGCAATAAAAGTGCGCATTTACGAACAATCACCTACGGACGCTAGGCGAATCGCGCGACAAGGATGTCGTTCTAATGAAGCCGGATAAGGGCTCAGAAGTAAGTCATGAATAAAGATGAATACCTCGAGATGAGCGCCATACTCAGTGGCAATAACAAAGTTAAACGACCGGAGAAGGTAGAGAAAGTGACTGTGTACGAATCTCGTAGTATTCGTCGCTTAGAAATGCTCCATCAGTATCAGGTGATCGACAGCGCCACTTATAACAATGTAAAGCCGAGTGGATCAACTACAGTGAAGCTCTCTCTCTCTCTCTCTCTCTATATATATATATATATATATATATATATATATATATATATATATATATATGCGCACAAGTCTGTAAACAGACAAACGTGCCATCCAATCCAAGGTGGCAGGGAAAGGAAAATACAATGTTAAACAAGATAGAGAGAAAAAGGTCAGAAAAATGGGACTTTTCAGTTTCACACACGCCGTTTTAAGTTTTTGTTTTCATGTTTTATTCAAAATTAGAAATTACATGACGAAGAGATCACAGAACAGTGTTGACGCCATTGACTCCTATTGCGGACCATGGCCACCAAAACTTCCAACCATTGGGAATCAGCTTCACGTGGTCCCCAGCATGGAGGACGCACGGATCCAACTGACGCAAGACGCAAATTAGTATCTCCATGCTTCTTATCTAGGTTATTGGTTGTCCACCGCGGCTCTTTTTATATTTGCGTCCAGGAAGTGCAAATAACGCGCGACGTGGAGGGCGGTGGGTCTGCATGCGCAGTAGGTGACCGAGCTAACGCAAGCGGCGCTGGGTGATTATGTTGTGGAGATAACGATTGTCCGCCCCCATAACTCTGCTTCTGACTGACGCGTTGCTCACATGGTGCTGTCATTATACGCGAGCAATCGAACGCAAACAGCGGTTGTCAAAAGTATGCAGTCGTCTCAAATCTTCCGCTCGAACAGGCCAGGTCTTGCAGCCGTACAGTAGGACAGCACGGACTGTGGTACTGTACACTCGGCCTTGGAGCTTGAGACTGACATCGCGACGACGCCACAAGTGTCTCAGATTAGTAAATGCAAGGCAAGCTTTGGAAATTCGTTGTGAAATTGCATCGCCAATACCGCCACCAGTCGTGATGTAACTCCCGAGGTAAGTAAAGCTGTTAACAAGCTCTAGACTGACACCCGAAATGGTGAGCGTAGGCATAGGCGCCTGCCAATTCTGGAGCAAAGTTTTGCACTTGGATGGAGCAAAATAAAGATTATACTTAGATGCCTATAACACTAAGTGGCTCGGAATGTTTTGAACAGCCAGCGAGTCGTCCCCCAGAAAGCGATGTCATCAGCGTAGTCCAAGTCCACGACTCTGCTCTCGGGTAGAAACTCAATGCCGCAGCTCAGGGCTCCTTCCAGTGCGCGATGTAGAGCATCTTCGATGACAAAGTTGAACAGGGACGGCGAGATAGGGCAAAATTGGCGCACTCCATGGATAACAGGAAACGAATAAGGCCTGCCATAAGCTCTAACTTTGTCAGAGAGGTGACTATACAGGTCTTTCAAGAGTATGACAAACTTATCGGAAATGCCATTCCGTAGCAGACAATTCCACAGAGACGACCTATTTACTGAGTCAAAAGTGGTTCGGATATCCAAAAACAGTACCATTGATTGTCTTTGGTGGACATGACGATGTTCGACAATTTGACACTACGTGAAAAATTGATCAATGCAACCACGGCCAGAAAGAAAGCCAGCTTGTTCTTCACGACAAACTCTCGCGCGTGATTGACAGCCCACGCAGCAGAATGGACACAAAATGTTTGGACGTGGCAGAGATGAGTGTGATTCCTCCGTAGTTGGTGTATTCACTAGGAGAGTCCTTCTTGTGGATCGGAACCACCGCAGATTCTGCTCATGAGTTAGGAACCTTCTCATCATTCCATACCTTTGTGGCTGGCTTGACGAACAACCTCCTCGTAGTGCCAGCTGGGTGGTTCGGGTTTTTCCCGTTCCAGCGAATGGTTCGGCGGCAGTGTTCCAGGACGTGGTGGGTTTTCACCTGGCAAGCGTTCTCCCTATAAAAAGCCACATATGTCCGTTTAACAACACTGCGACGTGGTGGATGTGACTCGCCACTAAATAAAGTCACTGCCCCTTGCCCCTCCCTGAGAGGCATTGTACTTGAAGCGTACGCTGGCCCCTGGTCCTTCACGGACCGAAAGGCGTATGAACCATCTATTTGGTCACCGGCTCCCAACGGGTTGCGACGTCCTCACATCGCCCTGCTGCCTTGTAGGTTAGATCTTTGATCAAAGGCTCGGGGTAGGGCCCCCTAAGACAACCCTCTACTTCGGCCTGGGCAACCGGGTGGTATCACGCCCACTGACGAATCATGGACTACACTCGCTCACTACTGCTACCGCTATGCCTCTCTTCTGTCCTAACTCAACCGCCCAACGTCTACTCACAGACACCCCCACCTCCCGTCCTTCATCTACATGTACTCTTATGTCTTCTACGGTCACCGTCACAAACGACCCACGTCTCGCAGCTGATGGAAGTAACAGCCAAACTCCCGTTTTTCAATGTCCTGCGATCGCAACCGCCTCTCACTCCACCGAAGCTGCAGCTCTTCTTCGACCTGGTTCTCCATTCATCCTCGCAGCGTTTAATGTTCGAACTTTGATGCAGATCGGACGACAAGCATGTCTAGCCCGTACTCTTGCAACGCTTTCGGTAGGCATCTGTTGCCTTTCAGAGACCAGATTACAAGACTCTAGCGCCGTCATCAGAAGGCCTTTAGGGCAAACTCTGACGCCAAATACTACTTGCGGCTTTCCGGAGACCCAGAATCTGCCGCCACTGGTCAAGCTGGTGTTGGGGTTGTATTAAGTGCTAGGGCTGAATCAGCTCTGCTTGACTGGATCCCAGTCAACAGCCGACTATGTGCAGTCAGACTAAGGGGTTCAATTAACGTAATCAGGCGTCGAGATGTTAAGCGTGCCTTGTTTGTCGTCTCCGCCTACGCCCCTACAGACTGCAGCCCGGATGCAGTTAAAGATAGCTTTTACCAACAACTACATGAACTTCTGCGTTCCTCCAAAAGGACGGATATAGTCATTCTTACCGGGGACTTTAACGCAAGGGTTGGCCGCCTTCCACCAAGCGAGCACCACCTTGGGGGTAGTTTTGGTCTCCGTGGCAGTCGATCAGACAATGGAGACAGAGTGCATGCTTTTTGCTCTGATCACCGCTTGTTTCTTTCGAACACTAGTTTTCGACACTCGAGGAGACACACTGCTACCTGGCGCCCGCCCTCACAAACGCAAGAGTGCTCCCAGCTTGACCACATAGCAATCAGCTGCAGATGGCGCGGAAGCGTAACGGACTGCCGATCGTACTGGTCAACTTTTCTAGACTCTGATCACGCATTGGTTCGTGCTAAGATTTGCATGCGTTTCGGAGGATCACCTAAGCGCGCCCACTACCGACCTTACGTCACGAATCTACAAAACGCTGCGGTTTTAACCAGGTACCAAGCCTCATTGTCAACTTTGCTTGCCTCAACTATTGACGGTGATCTCGATTCGCAGTGGGCGCATATCAAAGATGCTTTAGTTTCCGCCAGTATCGACACTTTTGGAGTTACCCGTCACCCACCGAAGCACTGGATTTCCGCCGACTCCTTGTCGCTGATGGACAGATGCCGCTTGATCCCATCGGATTCCAAACACAGTAAAGAACGTCAATATCTTGGTCGAGAGTTGCGCAGGAGTCTGCAAATGGACCGCGAAGCTTGGTGGTGTGAAAGTGCTAGGGAGATGGAGCTTGCGAGTCTCTGTGGTAATACCAGGAAACTCTTCCATCTCATTCGAGTCACCGAAGGTGTTCGATCTGGTATAAGTGAAACAATATGCGAAGAGGATGGCACCTTAATCACCAACCTTCAACGACGGTTGGAGCGATGGGCCGAACATTTTGGCTCACAGTTTTGTTGGCCCCCAGCTCCATCTGCTACTTCTGGCGCTCGCGCTGGGTGGTCTACCCCAACAGACCCTCCCTCTTCCCAGGAAATCGAGCAGCAGCTCCGGCACATGAATCGTTATAAAGCCCCCGGCCCTGATGGCCTTCATCCAGCACTATTTAAAGATGGTGGCGCATCGCTGGTTCGAGAACTCACCGCTTTGTTCTCGAAAATTTGGTCGAAAGAGAAAGTTCCGTCATCTTGGGGTGAATCGATAGTCGTCCCCATCTTCAAAAAGGGCCTGCGCACCATCTGCTCCAACTACAGAGGAATAAGCTTAGTCCCCGTCGTTTGCAAGCCGCTGGTGTCCATCATACTTCGCAGGCTATCCCCAACACGCGAATCGTTGCAACGAAAAGAACAAGCTGGGTTTCGCCCTGGTCGCGGCTGCATCAATCAAATCTTCACACTTCGCCAGATCCTCGAGCTCCGCCATGTGTATTAGAGGCCAACGATTGCTGTGTTCCTGGATATCCGTGCAGCCTTCGATTCTGTCGATCGTACGGTACTGTGGCAGTGCCTTCTGAGGAACGGTGTCCCCGAGAAGTTCGTCTCCATACTGCGCGCTCTATATAGTCTGACCTCGGGCAGGGTTAGGGCTTATGGCATGCTTTCGCCTACCTTTGTGGTCTCCAGTGGAGTTCGACAAGGATGCCCTATCTCTCCGTTCCTATTCAACTTTGCCATTGAGGATGTCTTGAAGAACGCTCTGAGCGATTCGTTGAACGCTGGCGTTGAGCTCCTCCCAGGTAGTCAAGTTGTTGATTTGGATTATGCTGATGATATCGTCTTGCTGGGTGACGATCCACAGGTCGTCCAACTTGCATTAAACCGCTTGGCGATTGAAGCATCAAAGTACGGTATGTACTTTTCGCCATCCAAATGCAAGGCACTCTTTCAAGACTGGCAGGTGCCTCTGCCTGCACTCACGCTTGCGGGTAAGACACTAGAGGTTGTGGAGAGCTTTGTCTACTTGGGAAGTTGCATCAATGCTGGCGAGGCTGTTGGAGACGAGATTTCGATGCGCACCTCGAGAGCAGGCCTCGCCTTTTCTAGGCTGAGGCATTTGTGGCGTCGCCACGACATTTGTCTCTCCATCAAAGGGCGGGTCTATTGTGCAACTGTTCGTGCTGTACTGTTGTACGGATGCGAGATCTGGCCCATTCGTAAAGATGACTTGCGCAGGCTATCCGTCTTCGAACACCGCTGTCTGCGATCCATTGCCCGTGTGTGGTGGCAGCACCACGTAAGCAATTTGGAAGTTAGACAGCGTGTCTTGGGACGTGGAAACATCTCGCTCGAGGAGCTCATCTCACTGCATCAACTGCGGTGGTTGGGACACGTATTGCGCATGCCTGTCCAGTGTTACCCCCGTCGTGCGTTGTTTGCACTTGCTGGACAGGGCTGGAAGAGACGGTCTGGTGGACAGCCTACAACATGGAGAAGCCGCATGAAAAAGTTGACGAAACAGTTGGCCTCGGCCGGTTGTTGTCGACTACCTGGTTGGGGTCCGAGAGATGAGGATACTTGCTGGTTGAAGACCTTGGAAGTTGTGGCTCAAGATCGATGTCAATGGCGGACGTGTGCATCGGTTTGTTGCGGTGTCCCTTCTTCCTCCCCCTAAAAAAAAGAACAAACTGAAATTTTTTTCAAAAACCGTGAGTGGTAAAATAGACAAAAAAGCATTTGTTGTTGCTCTTTTATTATTATTCATTTGTTTTCCTATTCAGCCATGATTCCGATGGCACAATATCTGTACCACAGATTGTGTAACACACATATATATATATATATATATATATATATATATATATATATATATATATATATATATATATATATATATATATATATATATATATATATATATATATATACACCTTTGTGAACAGTGACAGAATTTCGGTGACAACTATGTTCTGCCCATATTAGAATGAGGCCGGAGGAAGACTGTCACGGCCAGGAGCTTTGTGGCGCTTCAGAGCCTGGATTTCTCGCCGTATTTCTGCTTCAGTGAGAGGATCTATGCAGACCGACCAAGGATCACATGATGGCAGTGGATGTGTAACCGGAAGTTGTGTTAGGCAACTAAGCTGGAGTGCAAAGTTCTCGGCCCAGTGATCCGGATGTCTGCGTAGATTGGTGATTTTGCACCGTCTGACTCACAGGTGGTCTGAATTTTGCGTCCGGTGAATTTGATGAAATAAAGAAAACCTGCGGCTGTTACCAAAAGAGGCAGTAACTTCCATTTCCTTCGCCTGTTTAAATCACCAGGATTCATGGTCACTGGGAAGACTCGCTTTCAGTTGTCCGGAAATAGAATGGCGGAGCTCAGAGTGCTCCACATTGACGGGTATCGCTCGCCGATAGTCGAGTAGTGCAGCGGATGTGGACGAGATACAACTTTAAGTTATGCAACGAAGAAAAACACAACTGGATAAACCCGCTGAAAACAGTCTGTTGCAATCGCGACCAATGCTGATCAACGTCCCGAGCAGGCGGAGAAGTGAGGTAATCACGAAGCTGCTTTTGATATTCCAATTGCATGGCAAGGTCCTCCAGTTTACCGGTGTTAACTCGAGTTTGTGTAGTCTTAGGCGAGCCACCGAAACGCGTGCAAACCGACGCACGTACTAACGCATGACCAGATTACACGCATGTTGACCAGTGGGATCAGCAATACCGAATACAGCCACGCCAGCGATGACTTATGACGATGTGCTCAATCTGTGACCAATGTTGAGGGGAGGATGGAGCGTGCCAGGTAGCGTAGTGACGCCTACGGTGGCGGAAGTTCGTGCTAGAAAGTTGGTGGACGGCAAACAAACTGTAGGCTTTCTTCATTGTCATAGCGAACGTCGTCATATCCATGCGGGCCTCCAAGATGGCGTTCGCTAGGTAACAAACGACCAACACGCTAGTTGAAATCCCCCGCCTAAATAATGATGTCCGTTTTGGGGGCCCTTAAGAGCAGATCATGGAGGGTTTGTAAGAATTGGTACTTGACGGTATCTGGGCTACAGGCAGTGGGAGCATAGGCGAAGATTACAAAAAAGACATGTTTGTCTTCTCGACGCCTGTTAACTTTGCACGAGCGATAGAGCCAGACAACACAAAGGCGACTGTTGACCGGAATCCATTAGAGAAGAGCGGCTTCTGCTCTGGCACTAAGAGCGACCCCAACACCAGCTTTCCCAGCAGCGGTAACCTCGACGTCTCCAGAAAGTCGAAGGTGGAAACGAGTAAAACGGAGAATTGGTGACGACAATGGGTAGACTGTGCTGGAATCCTGAAATCGTGTTTCGGACAAACAACAGAAATTACAAGACTTTCTAGAGCTCGTGCGGGACCTGCTTGTTGCCCAATCAGTTTTAAGGTACACACATTGAACGCTGCCAAGTTGAACCGGATCTTCGGTTGTAGAAGCGGAGAGGGGAGAATCCGGGGCTATTCAACCCCGGTTTAGCGCCGAGTGATTATGTCAGAGTACGGTGCGGAAACAGTGATGTCGGAGGAAGCAATGCTGTTCATTGTTGATTCATCAGTTAAAAACGCGGAAGGATGATACAGGGGAGAGTAGACAAGCGAGTGGCATGTGATGGAAGTGTTTGCAGTAGTACCATGGAAGCAAAGCATCAGTAGAGCGAAGAGTGCAGTTCAGTCCCATGGTTCATCAGCAAACGGGAGACTACCTGGTTGCCTAGGCCGAAGCAGGGGGCCGTCATGCCGAGCATTTGGCTCAATAGACTACCCGAAAGGCAGCACGGTGAATTCAGGGAACCGTTTGGTCAAGTACCAAACAGGGGCTCAATCCTCCCTACAATGACAGCATCAGGAAGCTGGAATACAATGCTCCAATGGAGTGAAGCAAGGGGCAGTGACTATTTGGTGGCGAGTCACATCCGTCGCAGTGATGTTAACCGGACATATGTGGCTTTTTATAGAGAGAACACTTGCCAGGAGAAAACTCACCACGTCCTGGAGCACTGCTGGCAAACCATTCGCTGGAACTAGAAAATCCCAAATCACCGAACTGCCACCACGAGGTGGTTGTTCCGCAACGTAAACCAACGCGCTGGTTGGTGGATATGACTTCACACCGTAATTTTCAAATTCGGTAATTTGCCAAAATCCGGATTGTCTACCAGGCGATTAAAAATCCTGAAGTAGCCTTCAGCTCACTTACTTAGGCAACAGCTGGCTCACTTTCACTGAAAAAATAAATGGCATTGATATACTTAATTCTTCAACCAGAACACAGGAGCTGCGGACTGTGCTGTCTACTGTCCTAGACTATGGTTCCGCTAAACTGCACAACCTGAAGCATACTGTACACGTCACGAACTGCATATCGAAACGCTGGTGGTTAAAATGGAGGCATTTGTTTGCGCAAGTGATTGATAACTTAGAAAACCTTCCATTCACATTCCAGAACCTGAAATTGCCTGTGGAACTGTATTCACCCATGAACAAAAAACAGGCGATTAGGAAGCTGAACGAACCCAGTTGGTGCCTGAATCCTGATTGCCTAGCCGGTGGTCTTCCTCCAGGTTAAGGAAGGCGATCTTTCAGGCATAGCCAAGTTATTCAGAAAAGTGGTCAAAATGTTTTCCAGAAGCGTTGCTATGTTGCGTCCACACAATGAATGCATTCTTTGATTCAAGTTAAAACCAAATCAGTTAGGCATGGTAACAAATGACCTACAAGTATACTGACCTCATCCAACAAGTCCAAAAATCCAGCTAATCACAGGATTACGAATGACGCGTTAGAAGAACAAATATTTGTAGTACATAATATTCGGTGAACAAAGACAGCTGGTAGCTGATGAGCCCCTTGAAGTTTAGGCATCAAATTTACTTGATCGTACCATGGCATCCCGTTGAGTTTACGAAATATGTCTTCTCACACTTTTAGTACATCACTTGAGCAATTTGCTGGACCTCTAGATGTAGGGTTAGGAAGAGGTGGAACGCATTTTCGCTAAACAGTAAAGTCCCCAGGGTTTTGAAAAGCAAACTTTTAAAACATCGTCTGTGAACCTTAGGTGTCCATTTGCATAGGTTCTGCTACACCGCAAAAGCAGAATATCTCTCTGCAATAACTGCCCCTCAGTTATATGACGCATGACGCAGGGAGAATAAGCGAAATCACGATATTTTTGTCGAAATGTTCCAAAAATCGAATAACAAGCAAAGCACACAAGGATTTTAGATAGACGAAGACTAAACTGATCAACGAATGTTTAAGAAAACCTTTGAAGGTAGATTATGTTCACGGAGAACAATCTCGGAGAACTAATCTACATGACGATCCGGAGACGCATTCACACCCGAGATGTCTTGGCAGCTGATGTTATTCCCGAGTGAAAAGCATTCAACGAATTCCCAAACTGATACAGTGGACACAGATTAGGTTGGAAAATAATTCTGCTGACCTTCTGCATTGCAGCGTTGTTTTGTAAATATCCGCATAAGCAACGAGGGCTATGTGATCATACATTGCAGACTGTAACTGTCTACACCATTCTTCAATGTCACTGGTAACAGGAGGGGAACATTTTTGGTCTCAGAAGGTGGTGCACACAGAACCTTAGTGAGGGCTGTTTCCTCTTACGGTACAGAGACCTGAGTTCTTCGGTATCAATACCTCGGTACTTTAAATTTCTCAGCTTCACCGGTGGGTCATTGCTATAATCAGGCAGCACCAGTGTGCATACCACGAGATAGTGTTAGGTGATTGTTGAATTGTTTAAGAGATTGACAGGTGAGAATGAACAAGTCGCTATGGTTCGAGCGATTCTATGCCGGTTCGCGTGTTATTTCGATTGTCAGAGCTATGGAGCCTCGATATTTGGCATGGGCCTACTGGCGAAATTTACGCTGTATTTGTGCGGAAACATGGTATGAAGTGAACAAAAGTGGCAATAACGCTGTCCTCCAAGAGATTTGGATCGCAGGAGTGATACATCTGACTGAAGGTGGCGGACATCGTTTGGATTCAAAACGGTAAGCGGACAGAATGCACCAAAAATTGAGGGAACGGTTTCCTAAGTGTTACGCCTAGTGATCACGTCCTTGCTGTTGGGCAGGCGCAGTCAAGTATGCGAATAGAGCACACACGATAAGTAATCTGGGTTGCTTGTTGCCTTCCGCCACTGACACCCATGGGTCAACTTTACTTCTTTCGACCCTACAAATGATTGGAGGGGTCTGACGATGAATCATTGGAGACAACAGATCGTCTATGGTCTCGTGTTCAACTAATCTCGTTAACCAGATCGGCCATGTACTGAGCACTTCGTTACGATCTGTCAAATACTAGAGTACCGTCGAGCTATCACCGTTGCCTTTACAGACATGAGTCGCGTTTGACCCAGTTGGCAGAGCTGCTCCCTGAAGTTGCTTATTGAGAGATTTGCGAACATAACGCAGGTAAACTTACATCCAATCTCGCTCCGCGTTCAGGTAGATGACAATCATGCGCAATCCTTCGACATCACCAGTGAAACGAGGCACGGCTGTGCAGCATCGCCCTACTTTTTTTAAACTCCGCTGGTGATGAAGTCTTGGACAGTACTCTATTTAACTATGGGTCTACTAGTGTCAGATTGTTCCGCGACAATCGATTTCTTGACCTAGAATGTTCTGATAGCATCGGCGTAAGCGGAGTCCTCGCAGTGCACAACGACCCTTGCTCCTCCCAAAGGCAAGACTTCGCTGGATGGCAAGTGAGATGCTCCTACGTTCATTCTCTAATAATAATCTTTGGAGGTAGTCAACAACCGTTTGTCTCGAAGGCTGCATCAGTATGCGTTTTTTAACGGATGAGATCATTTTGCACATTTCCAAAACACGAGTATCCTTTGCCAGCGTCCAACATCATTGGCGTGACCCCTAACTTTCTCTAAAAAGCCAAGTCTACGATGGTATGGTACGAAGTTATCCTTTACGGCCGAGAGACTTGGCCCATTTGTGTGAACGATGTCCACGGATTGCCTGTTTAGTTAACCACTTCCTTCGGAGCCTCGCTGGTGTATGGAAACGTCACGTAAGTGGGGAGAAACAACCTGAGCGACGACTTCCGCCACGGGAAATGAGTGGAGATCACGGGACAAAGATCGAAGCTGTCACTTTCGAAAAGTCACCTGCACGCCAATCACGGATCAACAATTCAATCAGCGAGATTACACACCACATCTCAACGCACTGATGATGCCGCCTCGCATGGTAGTGAAACGTTTGCAAACAAATTTCCCAGCTCGGCGAACAAATGAGCAATTGTGGTGATGATGTTCGCAGTCGGATTTCAAGTCGGACAGACGCTACCGACCGCTGAGCTGCACATCCGACTTTCATAGACTTCGGTAGCTCGCGCATGCGCTTCGTTTCATAGCCCGTTTGTGCGCGCCCGCAGTGATTGGAAGTGACGGAGAGGCGGTCGGCTCACAATTGGGCTCAAGAAGTCGATATCAAACTTGGTCGCACCGAGATGATCTTGGTTAACGCAATGGAGACCCAAGGACCGGGAGCACAGCGGATGGAGAACGCTGACAGACATGGCCCAGAATCGTACTTAATGGCGGACAATTGCAAGAATAACTCGTCCTGTTTACCAATGTCTTTCTCCTTTGTTCATACGCAAGTGCTGCGACACACTATCGGACGTTTGTTGATCAAGTGTTAAATATATACATCAAATTATCTAGCACGCATTTCTCTCAGCATATACAACTCAGACATTCTCCAACACGACGGCACCAAGCCGTCAATCCGTGCCACGGTGGCTGCTCAGTAGTGAGCACACACCCCCGGCTCGATCAGAAAGCGAACCCATGACCCATCAGTGCCAGTGACTTGCGCGCATGGCATTGCTTACAGAACTGGACCATGTGTAACATCGGTAGACTATTTAACCGCGATACGGCGTGGCTCATCATCCACCGCCAAGCGTTACGGACTTCGCAAACGACAGTTGGCACCTAGGGCCACGGCCTTCTGGCAGCTATGCACAACATCGCATTCAAAAAACGTACGCGCGAATGTTTGCGTTACTTTTGAGCGGTGGATTTTTAATGTAATTTCATATAGGGTTATTCACAGTATCTTCAAGTCAGGCACGCCCAAGCATCCATTTTGTCGTATTGCGGCTTATCAGTAGCGCAAATGCTTCGGTTAAGCTAGGGACTGACCCCATGACATCGGCGGATTGTTTCACTATAGACAGCCGCTATGCCATTGCGTTATATCGCAATTAGTCTGTAAGGCTTGGCAGCGCGCCGCCGTCACACATGGTTTAGTGACATAGGACACTGGCGTCGAGAGGTCATTCGTCCGATTCTGAGTGAAAAGAGGGGATGAACCATTGGACAAAACCAGCATCCAGTACATCCATGATGTATGGGACCATTAGACTCGGGGCTACTGAGAGAAGCCTTAACATAGTTACATCCCGTCAACACATAGTTGGCGGTATCCGGTTCCAGATTGGTATGTCAATGCGGCCTCCATTGGAAAGACGTCTGTGCCTACAGAGAGACCATGGGTAGTTTGCACTGCACCATCCACACACATATTCAGTGTAAACCCGAGGGAACAAGACCGGGAGGCATGCAGACGGGAGCCCAGTTTCATCAACAGAGCCGGCCCACACTCCTTCAGGATATAAAACAGCAGCATTTATGTCTATCAAAACCGGGAATCATGCGACCAGAACTACACAGGGCATTAGCTAGGCCGTGGTCCGCTGCACACTGAATGTAAGGAATCACTCTTTGAGCCTACCACGGTCATGAGGACATTGCATCCCGTCCCCCATCAACGGTTCAGCCCACTGAAGCCAGCAATCGAGGTGGAGGGTGTTAGACAAGTAACCAACTTGTCAATATCCACATCAAGCGCAGCCACACAGGGGATATGAAACAACCAACATAGAATTTGAAGGAAAATAAATGTATAGAATTGAAAAGCACGGTAAGAAGACGAAAACTGGTAGATGCATGGATTTCGTATTATCTCCTCAGTACCATTAACAATAACCGGTATGCAACTATATACTTAAATATGTGTGTGACCGAATAAGCACGGGGTGCAAAATGAATGACGGAAGTTCCACCCCTATGTCTACGGCAGTCTTAAGCTGATAAATAATTGCTTTTGAACACACAGGGCCGGCTTCATCCGGCTTATCGCAACGGCCTCGGCGAAACGGATGAAGCGGGGATTAGGGTGACGTAATACAAGTGTGAACGCTGATCCAAGCTCTATCCGGTGACGCGTAGTCAGTAGGTGTTTACCTATTGAGGAAGCTGGCGGCTTGCGCAAGCACGGAACTTCAGTGGGACAGGGATGCTGGTCAATTTCACGTTGAACACGTTGTCACAGAATATGCAGCAGAATAACAGAAGTGAGTAAATCAAATAAAGAGAAATACATTTTAACCACGTTGAGACCTAGTCTGAGTGCAAGTCAGCAAAGCCCAACTGCGATGAAGAAGCATGATGTATGCAGCATCAACCTAAGTAGAATACGGTACGGAGTTATTTGCGTGTTAAGGTTACGCTTGACACGGGACAGTAAAAAAGCAAACAAAAGTGGTTTCACTGACATTCCCTTATCCTAACACGAGACCCTGTTGTTTGGTGTTTATTTGAAAGGTACAGGTGCGTATACCTTTATTGTTTGTGCAATGCAGTTAAAATCATCAGATTACCTTTCAATTCGCCCCCTATTCGCTGTCAGTAAGACAGTTCCAGTTGATGCATGTTTAGATGGTAGCGAAATGACAGAACAACTTGATGATGCGCAATTGCTGAGGATGGCGAAAATAAAGATGGAGTAACAGAGGGAGGCTCTCATTGACCTGTCCACAACTTTCAAGGAGAAACTTGAGGCTGAATTCGTCACACTCGTAACCACCAAACCGTATTGTATGTTGCGTAGTGTTCATATGTAGATTACACACCAAAAGTGTTCGATAGATCAAGAGGAGATGCAATCGATCCATCACACTGCATTGAGACACTTATGTGACTCACAAAATAGGCCATGGGCCAGAGGAAACCACTTTCGCATGCGATAACTGCTACCCTCCGAAAACACTTAGAGCAAAGCAAGTAGAGCCAAGGTATTTCGCAAATGGTGAGCGAACCAACGTTATGGAGCAATGTGCATGCATCGATGAGTTGGTGCTGTCGATCAAATTGTGTAGATGGGCGGTCTCTGAGGATAGCCTGTTGGAGCTGCTCAAGAGGAAAGTAAAGAACCCATTAATGGGTCGATTCAAGTCGATGTGACTGAGCTAAATGAAAGCTATATGTCACAGCAGATCAGAAAAAGTATTGACCACCAAGCGAGGATTTGTGAGCAAGTAAAGCAAAAAGCAGTGCCACGGAAGGCTCCCACGGGTAGATCTTATTGATAAGGCAGTTGCATCTTGAGATGCAGCACTGAGTTAATAGTTCGCAGAAAAAAATAGGAAAGACAGACACAAATGTCTTAGGTCATTCCGACTCACATTTACCGTGGCAATGAACAAAAGGGTTACGCAAATAGATGTCGCGTGGCCGCCCAATCGGATTAATAGATGTTAAGAGTAGGGAGTGTAGGTGGTCCCCGATGGAACAGGTGTCCAAGTTCTCATACAGTTGCATCAGATATATTTGCCCAAATGTATCTGTTGATGTGTTGTAAAACAACGAATGACTCAAATCGCTCTAATCAAAGCAATTGTTGGAAGCAAAAAGTTTGCGAAATCAAGCCGCGCAACTTCGTCCAAAACTCGCCTCCGCAATGCACCTCTGAGCACAACGAGCATGTGCGACAGCATTCTCTAGGCAAGCAAGCACGGCTAGCTCAAAAGACGATGGGAAATCAAGGATCTGTATTCATGCACACACATACATACATACACACACAAACAGTGAGCGCAACCCGAATGTGCAAAATCTGGAGTAAATGCAAGAAAAATGGGTAAAACACAAGTACAACAAGTTAGTTTGACCTCAAATGAGAAGAGGTGGCACAAGGCCATGAGCATACATTCAATCACGTGGTTACTTGGACATGGGTAGATAATCACTAAGACAGCGTAGACGGCTGAAGTAGTCCGGTTGTGTAGTTGGTACGACGAAACGAGGGCTGTAAGCACAGATGTTATGAACAGGTCGTAGTCGTTGACAGAGAGCGAGTGGCGTGCTATTGATACAATGATGTGAAAAACCTCCGGACAGTGTCAAAAGAGAACGTTTGCACTGACTCTCTGAACCATACGAAAAGGACGGAGATAATCGTGAACAGAAAGGCCGTAGAAATCAGCAGACGATGAGAGTGCTAAAAAAGGTGAGTGAGAATGATCAGTTTTGGAGCGTATACGCCAGAATGAATATCGACAAAAACAGGTGAGACCAATAAATGAGCAAGATGTTTGGGGAGAAACAGCTGCTCTGTAGCCAGACACAGTGCGGACTAGGCGTGTAATTAGAGTAAAGACAATAAAAAGTGCTACTTGCAAGTTATGTCTGAGGTAAACATCTGATAACGCGTCAAAATGAACTCGCTTTTGAGGACAGTGGGTTGATATCCCAGCGTATATGCGTTGATTTGAGATATGCCATAGGAGACAATCACAACAAGCGTCACAAAGCAGGGTACAAAAGCGAATTGTGTGCTGGCACGATTAAGCTAAATAAGCATAGATGGAGGAAACTGCGAGAGACTAGCCCGCATACCTTCGGGCAGGGGCATGTAGTCTGAGTGACGTAAGCTCCAAGCAGCTTACCATAACTTGTACATTTTTGACTGTATTTCATACACAAGTCGAGGAGGAACGCTGTCAATAATGAATACAGACTCGGCTTTAGTAGAGCTATCAAGCATCTGATACCAGGCATCTAAAAACGAGATTTTCTCAATTCGACGCCAGTTCCGATGGCACATCAGGAAGTTAAGCCTTGGCACATTTAGATCAAAAGGCAAGCATAGTATCTACTGGATACTTCGCATGAGTCTTCGAAAGACGTATACCAAACGGTAGCATAGTTTTTAGCATGACCGGATAACTTTCGTCCGAATGCTAAAGCCATAAAAGATTTTTCACGTAAATCATACAACAGTAAGTGAGTAAGTAATGAGTTACAACTGTGATGATAGTGTCACTCTACCATTGCTGTTGAGATGCCAGTAGAATAGTCTGGACCATTCATAATTGGTGAAGCGGAGCCGGAATCGACACTACCGAATGAAGCCCAGCAAAATAACTACCTCACCCGAAGATGCAATTAAGCAGCCTTACAGCCCAAAGGGGTCGACACAACCAACCAATCATGAGTCATTGAGAACACCAAAAAGGCGCCAGGAAAAGTGAGGGCTACCGAATAGCAAGAAAAGAGTATGTCGTGACTGGGACACACATTCCTGAACGGGCTTCGTGCAAACAGTTGAAAAAAAACTGGTAGTCGATCTGCAACGACGATAGCACGGAAACAATTAGTGGGTTAAATACCTTTCAGGGCGTGAACGAGAATCGCACTTCGCATTTCTATCCCACATCGCCACGAGTAATATACAATGTGATCATCGCATGTTGAAAAGAAGCAGAGCGTTCAGGATTGCTCTCTCCCATCATCACTCTGTAACGCGTTTCGTCCTTGGTTGGACTCATTAGGTAGCGATAGTCTGATCTGGAAGTAGAGCTTGGCACAAGGTGGTTGGTGGCTGTCGCAATTCTTACAATCCATTGAATTTCGTTAGCAATGCAAAACGAAGCGGCTGGAAGCTGTTTGTTGGGTTTTGGCGCAACCGCCAGGTGTCTTGGATTGCGACGTACAATGCCAATTGTGGTCTCGGTTGACTTTGAAGTGAACCTCTACCAATAAAACCATTGGGGTCATCACCGAAGTGAAGAGTTTCGGTGTTGCTATCTCCCGAGCACTTGATCCGTGACTATTGTTCCGAAAAGAATGAAGGTGCATTAGCAGTTGGCCTCGAAATATTTCGCCAGTCGTAGGTAGAAATCAGCCACCTATTTATGAAAGCGTATATGAGCACAGAAACGTCAGCACTCACTGCGGTTCCTACATCCTAATCCGTGCTAGATATGAAGCGCTGTAATCTGATAGTTCGAATTTGCCTTAGGCGTCCGGAATATCAATCTCGTTAAAGCACCTTGAAGCAATTGCGATAGATTCGACGCTAACTCCATATGGGCTGACAGTGGGTTCTGAATTTTGCAGTAAAATGACGCGATTAGGAAGATTCCCTCATGCTGATGTTGTATCGACAGTGCAGGGGTGTGAAATCATTTATATAACTTTGCCTAGCACAAATTATTTTAGAATACATTAGAAACCCAAAAGAGAGACTGTGAGTGACCATACTGATCAGGGTTAACGCTTAGGCTGTAGTGTGCGGAGACGGTACTACACCAAATATTTCTTCACACACATTTATACCGCTTACAAGATTTCCGTATCAGGTGGTTTGCACTCTGAAAGAAACGTCATGTAAAGTGAAGAGTTAAACCTCTTGGTAGCTTCAAATTGGAAAGAGTTATAGGAACAAAGTAAGTTTGAACAATTCTTACAAAAACGGAAATGATTCGCGAAGTGGGAGAGGAGCTTCCGTTTCGGGAATCCGTTTGCCGAGGAAACATTCGATTGGCAGCGCGTGACCAACGTTCACGTTCCTTGTGCTGGATTGCCTGTGCCCGACGTAGCTCACTTTCAACCAAAAAAGATGTGGGAACCATGTCATGTACCTTTCTGAGTATAGGAATGGCTTCATCCACATCGCCTTGCTCAAGTAAGGCCTAAGGAATAGAATGAAAGAAATGAATCAACAAGACAGGATGGTCCATTGGAGTAAAAATAATCAAGTGCGTAACTTTGAAATAATTTCTCCGAAACTGAATCAGAACGGCGTTGAAAGAAGTGCGTTACGGGATGCAAAGGATAGCGAGTAATGAAACCAGTGAGTGTAGGCAAGAGAAGGCAAACTAAATTCACGGAAACGGAAGGTTTCGAAAGTGATTCAGTTTGGTAGCTCAACAATATAGCGGTAGCACTGGTGTTATGAAGGTTTAATCCATCATACAAATCCTTGAAAACTAACACAGAAAAATAGACAAAAAAGCATAATGACATCCTAGTAAAAAACGAGTAAACGATAGAAGTAACTGGTAAAAAGTAAAAGCGCCGATGCGTCAGTAAAAATAGTTTCTGGAAAATGGTGTCCACAATATGGGCACAACCAAACACAAAGCTTCAAATCAGCCAAACCAACAGAGCATAAACATCCCCATGCATTTCAACCAGAAAACTGACGATTTCCATAGGACCACACACAATAAGGCATAAAATAAAGGAACAAAACACAGGTAGACCTAATTAGCAACACCAACGACAGCACATCTCTAAATGGAACTGTCATATATTTAGCAACAGTCTATGAATAGACAAGAGCCATCAGAAACCATGGGACTCAAACAAGGTACAGAAATAGTAAAACACAACACAACACATAAAAGTCCATGGTTTCGTCAGAGGGCGAGATACTACCCGGTTGCCCAAGCCGGGGAGGAGGCTAGCAACTGTGAAGCTCAGAGCAAACATTCGGGGTCAAGGTCCTTACCTATCGTCAACGACACGAGGTAACGAACAGCTGGCAATAGTGAGCAGATAAAATGGCGTCTCTGAAAGTACCTATGCAGCTTTCACTGCACCACATCACAATCAACCCTAACCCACAGATAACCTAACATCCATCCTGCAGTAAGCAAACAATCCGACTAGAGTATGACAGTAAATGCACAGCTGATGCCGACGGGGAACAAAATCCTGTAAAGTCTCCAGTCAAACCCCATGTGAATTGTGTGGAGACATGTTTGGAAGATAAGACAGATAAACAAAACCTGGTTTTGTCATGGATTTCAGTCCTTGCTGTCGTGTCCGCTTATGCTCATATTGAGCACCGCGTTATCCAACATCTGGTAAACAAAACAAGGCCTCCTCGGTAAGCAGCGACAGGGCACACGTAGCACGTGCCTAAGCCAAAGCAAGTGATCATCTCAGCCTAGTGCCTGACTGCGCGAATCAGCTTTGCGGATACGTTGAGCACAACGGACACTAACGATGGCCAAACTCTTGGAAGCAACTCAGATTCTCAGAACGAACGGTCCACATCTCCCAGTCAAAAAAGAAGGCGTCCCACACTGTGACTTTTCGTACACGGACATGGGGGTTGCAAGTTCATAAACGCAATAAATCAACCGCCCATCTTACTCGGACGTTGCCAATGGCACTGGACTTTTCATCTCTCAGGCCACTGCCATCTGCCGTCGCTATTGATCAAATATGTATCTCCTAGACAGACGCCATTTCACAGCGTTAAAGACGCCGTGGGAGAACCAGACGGTGGAGAAGTGGATTCGGATGTGCTTTGTACAGGACATTGAAAGCGACTCCAGACTGAGTTCGGCTCGCCCACCTTGTTCATCAATCGCATTCGGATTAATACTACAGCTTCGCAAATTTTATTTGGTTCATCGCAATTAGCTTACAAGCCGCAAAGGTGAACTAAGAATCCGAAAAAGAACCAGAGGGCCGTTTCTCGCTTTTGGTGCTCGTTCCCTCGATCTCCTGCTGGGGACTGAACCCATCATTGCTAGTGGCTTGCACCACTATTCAGCAGCTTATGCCACTGAGCCATGGGGGAAGATAGCCGACCACCACGGATTGAAATCTAACGGCGTTACAGCCCGACCCATCCCCCACTGTCATGCAGGCTACTGTCGGTGCGGAGGACAGTGGTTGACCGTCCGGGTCAGGATCTCCTTTGCCAGTGCCGTGAATCCACACAGTATTCTGAAGACTGATAGGCCTACGCATTTTTATTACTAATGAGTAGAAGGATTTCGGTGTGATTTTATTTGGTTCATTGCAATAAGATTATAAGTCGCGAAATGACAACACTGGGGGTAAGCATGCACATTGTTGGAGCAGGAAAAGTGGGCGTCATGCGGACACGCATCATACCATGGTCCAACGGAAGGCACGCGTTCCGAGTTGACCAGAAATCGAGGACCGACGCGCACCATCTGCAGTTGATGACAATATAGTGAGTTTAGGTAACGGCTGGCTCGTAGTGGGTTTCATGGAACCAGGTGCGAACGCTAATGTTGCTGATACAGAAGATGATGTCGGTGTATAGCAAAGAAATCGGTCGCCATGTCAGTAGCACAAGTATCGAAACCAAATGGATCCCAGCAGCTATGCAGATGCTGACAGGTGACCCAGTCGAGTATTCATGACACGTGTAACGATAAAGAAGACCGTGCATAGAGTAGCCGGACAGATAGAGAGAGTGTATATACACAAGGGATGGAAGACAACCTGCCTATGATTGCTGTCGCGAATTCCCAGGAATGCAGATTCAAATGCCCACCTTTAGGTATACGACAGAGCACAATTAAGATTAATAAACTGTCTGGATAACGTTGTGGCTTCAGTCAAGCAAATCAGTGACAGAGTTATGCACATAAATCACGGGCCCAAGTAAGACGCAGAAATCGGGTCCGAAGTAGTTGGATTTGAATGACTGAGTATACAATAATTGATAATCTAACTGAAACACCGACTAAAGGAGAATCGGTCCAGTGTGTGCGGGAAAGGTACGTAGTACCGACGCTACCCAGTCGCGCAAGCACCAACAATCGCATGTCGAACACTGAACGGATGAGGACAAGACTGAAAACAATCGATAGTCCACTGGTTCTGGAATTTCAGTACTACCCGGTAATATGTAGATCGCACCAAGAGGATACCAAAATGTCCACCGAAGTAGAAAGTTTGCTGGTGAAGATTTCGTCACCCGAGTAGATTGTATCATCAACGTCACGTTAAATGAAGTTAAGCATACCGAGGTAAAAACAACTTCAACAACTGTCAACTGTGCCGCAAACTATTTTCTCTATTCTAAGTAGAACTGAGTCCAGCTGTAGGGAATTCGAATGGATTAGAAAAGGATAAAGCTGGTATTAGAGAATAAATATCAGCGCTCCGCACGATACCAAATCAAGGTGCGAAATGTGAAACTTACCTTCCCTTTCCGAAACAATGCTTTGAAGTTTTGAGGGTGCTTAAAAAGCACGGAATCGCACGACTTGATAGCAGCGTCGTAGGCCTGGATCTGTGGAAAGGTGATGCAATGAATTCATCAGAGATGAAGGGAAGTAACAGAGTCGATTCATGACGTTAAAGGAAATTTAGGGAGGCTTTCGTTAGTGGCAAAACGGGAAGGTTCAATGAGGGGAAGCAACAAAGGCTAAGATAAGAGGTACACCTGGGTGTGTTATAAATCTACGTTCATAGCTAAGACGAGTCGAATGAATGAAAATAGAGAATGGAACGCAACACGTAGACGAGCTCAGGCAATTTGTCCGGTTACTAGTTTCGGTCGAAGAACGGAAGAGATTCAACAGCACTGATTAGTGCTCGATTGCGCACCTTTCGAATCATATGCTCAAGCGTCACTAGAGCGAAGTAATACCCCGCAAGCAACGATAATGACAGACGTGGCGATGTCTGATTTCCGACCGAAAAGGCCGTTTCACCGTCGTAAAACGAAGTTACAACCCAATATAAAGAGTCAACAGAACCAAACGCATCACAGGTTCATGAAGACAGTTGCAACTTTTGTTAGCTGTAAGCTGATTTCCAGTTAAACACGCTCCACCGCTAACGCCGCTATCGAGGTGGATAATGCGAGCAAATGTCCGATTATTTGCCACCATGAGTCAAAAGGAAAAAGGGAGCTGCTGACCTAGCATCCGCACGCTGTAGGTGCAAAGCGAGTACCAAAGGGGCCATCCGAGAGTTTATGCAGAGTGGAATGTGCCAACTTACGGTGCTCGAACAGCGGAACGATGTCGTCGGCCGAATGCAGATCAGCGACTGTGGACCATCACGCGCTCCAAAGCTTTCAAGGATAGGGAAGGTGAAAATCTGTGTATTCCGTTGTAACGTACTCACGGAAAAGTACATCGGAAGGAACAGTGAGTGAATGAGTGTAAAACAACAATGAGATGGAAGAACTCGGACAACCTCGACCTGCTGGTATGTGTCACGCAGAGTACAAATAGGATCTACACAGCTCAGCCATTAACGAAGGTCTGCCCAACTCTATCATCCAGGATTTCTACAACAAAACGAGCGAAGTGAGGATGAAGAGTAAGGGCCAAGGTAAGTGTCAAGAATGTACTTGAGTATTCATCGTAAGCACAGCAAGATCAATGTCAACCAATCAGATTACTGGTTAAGATTGACCTTACCTTCCTTAGTTCATTGGTCCTTCGGTTCGGCATCTTTAACCACTATAAAGAATGAGGCTTTCATAATACGGTCACACGCTACGCCTGCGCGTTTTGTTCTCTCCATCAGGTTACGGCCATAATTAACATTGGGTGGTAGGTGGGATCTTGCCACAAACTGACAGTACACATGCTGTAACAGCGCTCACTTGCTGGTTTCACCAGATACAACTTATGATACGCAGACCCCAGTGGTCAAACAGGATGGTTTCCCAAAGGCTGCCAATGCGCGGTACCATATATTTGACCGGTAGAGTAGCAAAGAATCAACCGTACTGCAACGTCGCACATCCACTTCGCTTAAGCTGTAAACATTATATATATATATATATATATATATATATATATATATATATATATATATATATATATATATATATATACATATATATATATATATGGTTAGCAGCATCCAGTTTCGGATTTGTCTGTCACTGTGGACAGCCACAGGACGCCTGCGCCTACAGAGGGATCATGCGTGGCTTGCGCTGCATCACCCACAGCTCCAACCACACACCCCATATCCAGTGTAAACCCGAAGGAATAAGACCGGGAGGCATGCGGATGGGAGCCACGTTTCATCAACGGAGCCGGCCCACACTCATTCACAGGCAAACACAAGCACACTGTATTTGGGGAATCAAGCGCACACAAGGCGGTGGCTGGACCGTAGTCCGCTCCACACTGAGTGCATGGAACCACTCTTTGATCCTAACACGGCCACAAGGACCGTGCACCCCGTCCCCTCCAGCAACGACCAACTGTCTCCTGGAGCCAGTATGAATGAGGTAGTGGGTAATAGACAGGTAGGCACCTTGTCAACATGCACATCAAGCGCAGCCACACCGGGGATATCAAGCAACAGCCAATCACTTGAGAGAAGGATACAAAGAAAATAACTCGAGTAATGCATAAGGAAACGGTGACATAAATCTTAAATTAATGAGCATATGAAATAAGTTGTTTACAAACGAATCCTAGATAAGTTCACGAGGTCAGAAAGTATACTTTACGGAAATGCCACGAACACGAAAATGTTATGGAAATTGACTACAATTGGCTTAAGCGAAGTGTGCAAGTTAATGGAAGAGAGTACAGGTAGACATTAATATGAGAAAGAAAAGCATTAGGACAAAATTGAAAAACCCCCACCTGAAATAAAGAGACTGAGCATGCAAGCACGCGGTTAGTAAATCGAATGCAGCGTACCTACAAACGCTGCGCCGGTTCTGCCTACGTTCTCTGCAGGACCCGTCGTCGCTTCGGTAGTGGTCCCGAGTGGCCTCGCTCATGGCTCACTAGGCCTGCCTGACTCAAGCACTCGCGACCGCATGTGCTACAGCACCATGCGCTTGATGTCGATGGAGTACAACCCATCGGTGCTTGCCGCTTCCGCAATTGCCGCTTCTTCTCTGCATGCATGAGGTCTTTATTCCGCACTTCGGCAACTGCCTTCATGATTAGATCGCGCCATGCACGCCGATCAACCGCCTTTGATTGCCATGACCTGCAATCAAGATTAGAACGTGAGAGGCTCACTTTGATCATGTCCTGGTAACGTAACTTTGGTTTCCTCACCTGCCGCTTCCCAATACTCAGCTGACCATATAAGAGTTGTTTCGGTATCCGCGTTGAATCCATACGGCTCACATGACCGAGCCACCTCAGGTGTCTCAGTAAAAGTATGCAGTCCACTGCATACATCCCACTTCGGCGCAACACCTCCGTGTCAGCAACTTTGTCGCCCCAACCGATGCGCGAAATTCGTCGCAGACACTGCTGATGGAACCGCTCGAGATATCGCACATCCCGACGGTACATCGTCCACGTTTCACTGCCGTATAGAAGAACGGACAGCACCATGGATTTGTACACCATCAGCTTCGTGCCAATGCTAAGCTGATGGTTTTTCCACACTCGGTACTCTAGCTTCCCGAATGCCGCCGTTGCCTTCGACACGCAGATACGAAGCTCACTGTGTATTTGCTGATCAGTCTACATCACACTCCCAAGGTAGCAGAAGCGGGAGGTGCTCTCCAATACTTCAGCACCAATGCTGATTCGCGGCAATATTGAAGATTGCACCTCCGGTGAAAGCTAAAAGAGACAGACAGTTTTGATTGTCGTGACGATGAGCCCGAATTTTGCCGCTGTCGAAGCCAGAGCACTAGTCATGTGCTGCAACTCATCCGCGTTATGTGCAAACAATGCAAAGTCTTCAGCAAACAGCAACATACGGATAGTTGTCTCACAGACTAGAGTTCTCGCACCGAAACGACAGATGTTCAGCAACCCACCATCAATACGGTGCTCCACACGAACACCGTAAGCACAAGCGACATCAAAAGCACAAGACAACATTGCATGAAGATAGATATTAAACAGGGGAGGAGCTTAGACACAGCCTTGCTTCACACCAGAGACAACTGCAAAGTCATCCGAGGTCTCTCCACTCAGCTGCACCCTCGCTCGCATACCACTGTGCAGACATTCAATTAAACTTACAAACTTACGCGGGCAACCAAACTTACCCAACACCAGCCACAATGCCTCGCGGTTCACCGTATCAAATGCCTTGGTGAAATCAACAAAAAGCGAGTACAATGGCTGGTGTCGTTCTCTGCACTTCTCCTGCAACTGACGAGCCGCAAACACCATATCTATAGTGCTGCGACCCGAACGGAATCCACACTGCTCTTCCGCCACGTTAGGTTCCACAACCTGACTGACGAGGCGATTGAGCAGGATTCGGGCAATCACCTTGCCCACACAACTCAGCAAGTTGATGCCATTAACATTTATTTTTGACATTTGCATGCATGGCTCGAGGGATGAGCTGTACAGCAATATGCCAAGAGAGGACGAATGTCCCGGCAGAATAGGAAACACTGATTGAAATAAAACTTCAAACAGTGGTCGGAACCGCGTCAATTGTCACCGTGTGGGATTGGGTGCATGTTATGTAAGGCGTGATGATGCACCACGCATGTAGGTGTCGTAGACCTTCAGAGTCAGACGAAGAGTAGAAACACAGAGGTCAGAAATATCAAGTGATGTCATCCCGAGTGCGGTAAGATGTTTGGCTGAGGTGGAATATATCATCCCTCGATTATTGATAACGACGGGGTGGTGAACAATATTTGTCGTCTCAGGAAACTGTTCACGTATGTATCGCGATATGGCTGCGGCATTCTCCCCTGATCCGTATTTATCCACTTTCAGTTTATAAGTACAATCCATTCGGTACGCGTCACAGATGGCCACGTCCACAATGTGAACCGTAGAATTTCTAACCGCAAGCAGGTCTGGCTTGATGAAGGAGGTGGCTGTCGGAATCCTCGGCTCCATAACAATGTTAATGCTTCGGCGCCGCAATTGCCTGGCAATCTGTTGGGCAATTTCATTATGACGTTTACAGCGGACATCATGCGTGATGCAGCACGCCTGAAGAACATGTGAGAGAGTCTCTTTTTGTCCGCAGCTCCCGCGGCAGTTGAGAGAAGCCGGGTCATTTGTAGATCTGCCTCTGCTCCGTCGCGTTTTGGTAGAAAGAACACCCCCCCGTAGTTGGACACCCCGTATGAAAAGACGTGGAAAAATCCTGGTGGGGTCCCTCAGCCAGTGGTGAGCGGAAGGTGACGTGACCACGTTTCGCAAGGGAGAGCCATCCACTGAAGCAAAAAAAGCATCTCTCCAGGCATCCGCAGCTGAGCTTTTATCCATGACGACGCGATTACCGATGGTAACAGTGGAGCGCGCTAGACGATGGATGGCAGCGGCTGCCGGGTCCCGGATCGCCCAACTGGTCACTGGATGGCAGTTGGCTAGGTGTCGTTCCAGCCTCTCCTTCCGTAACAGGGGAATACTCGTTGACAAACACGGAATACCCAAACCAAAGCTCGCAATGGGAGAGTGAAGATATGCAATGGAGGTGTCTGACGGCAAGCGCAGCCATTTTCTGACGTGTGATCTGACAATGCGATCCAAACGCTCCAATGTATTCCGGTGAACCACTGCCAGAGCTAACTGATGAACATGCTTGGGGAGCAGATAGGTCCTCAGAATCTCAAGTCGTTGTTGTGGTTTAAGCGGTGCCTTGGTAACTTCGTTAAGTTGCACAGTAATATCGTCGATTACTGTTAGAGGGAGCTTACCCTTCCAGTTAAAAGGCAGGCCCAACATCTTGAACTTTTCATCGGGCTGAATGAAGGGAATAAAAATAGGATCACAGTCCAAAGCATTCGTATAAAGTATAGTTCGTTTGCGAACGCCATCAAGAATTATATTTACCGAGAAAGATTTTAGATGGTTGATGTTGAGGCCGACGAACTGCAGTCGTTGATGGAATCGCTGAAGGTGATCTCCCAGAGAAATGTGGTCTTGAGCAAAGATGATCATGTCGTCCGCGTAAGCGAGGTACTCAATCGGGCCAGCCGGTGATATCCAAGGCGAAGTGGCGACTCCGTGTAAAACTTCATCTAGGGGCATTATAAAGAGCAAAGGCGAAAGCGGATCTCCTTGCCGGACCCCTCTATCAGGATAAAGCTTGACATCATCAAAGATTGAGGACGCGGAGCTGTAATACGATGCCAAGTAATCTAATAAAAACGGGGGGGGGGGCTCCGAAAGCAGCTGCTGCTCAAAGTAAGGAGTGATGAGAAATGGCACCGAACGCCTTCGAGATATCCACTGCCGCAACATTACTTGCTACCTTTGCCCTTGTACAGTGGCAGCACAAGGGCGTCCTTCAGCTCAGGAGGTACCCCCTCCTCAATCCTTACACGTTGCACCAAGTGGTGCAGCGCAGTCAACAACGCGGGTCCGCCGTGTTTCAATACTTCAGGTGGGATCCCGTCGGCCCCAGCATACTTGCCGTTTCGCAGCTGAGCAAGTGCTCTCTGCGTCTCATCCAGTGTCGGCGTGTCCGCCAGATTCGCCTTCACATCGTGCTGCTTCAGGCCATTCAAAGTAGGCCAGTCGATCTCTGAAAGGTTGTTCAAGAGACAGTCAAAGTGCTTCCGCCAGATCTGCATTATGTCTGCAGTCTGTGTGCAGGTAGCGCCTGAACTACCGTCGATCAGCATCCTCAGCGGTTTCAATCTCGGTCCATACACCGCCATCAAGGAATCAGAGAATTCCTTGTGTAGGCGGCGTTGGGCATAGCATTCCCTGCCTAGCCTTCTCCGTCCACCATGCATTTTTATGCGACGGAGCTCTCGGGTCAGTCGCCGTCGAAGTTTGCGAAACTGACTCTTCTTCCCCAAGTCACTGGGGTCTGCAACATGTGCAGCAAATGCTGCATTATTCTCCAGCACCAATGCGCCAATCGTCGCATTGTTCCCATCAAACCAATCAGGCCGCTTACAGTTTGCACGCCCGACGGTCTCCTCAGCAGCAGCTGTCATCTGGTCGCGAATGTGGTGCCACAGGTCCCCCACTGTGGCTATGCAGTCCACATCACACAGGCATGCAGCCATCGCCTTCTCCAGCTCGGTACGTTTCGCCACAGTACCGAGGGAGAGAATGTTAAATTTACGCCGATTCACGGCGGGAGTGCAATACATTGATTTACGAAAATATATGTACAGTTTGGTCCGCACTAATTTGTAATCGGTGCCACACTCAGCTCCACTCAATACACGTGTCATGCGCACTTCACGCATATCACGCTGACGTACGATGACATAGTCGAGCAAGTGAGCGTGACCACTCCGTGGGTGCGTCCAAGTTGCTATATCACTCGCACTCAGTGCAAACCGAGTGTTCGTGATCGTCAGGCTGTGAGTGGCACACAGTGAGAGCAACCAGTCACCGTTCGCATTCGCAGAACCAATGCCATGCGAACCGATAACATCTGCCCACACCGATGCATCACGCTCAACGCGCGCGTTGAAATCACCCAGCAGAAATAGTCGGTCGCTCCTCGGCACAGACCGTATCATGGAGGATAGCTTAGTGTAGAATTGATCACGCGTGTCATCAGGACAGCACATCGTCGGACCGTACGTGCTTATAAAGGTGGCAAACTTACCTCTTCCGAGTCGTAGGCGAACAGTCATCAGTCGCGCGCTGATGCTTGTTGGTTCACTCACCAGCTGGCCATGGAGGCGATCAGATATTGCAAATCCGACCCCATGTTCACGTGGTGCTGAGGCGGCGTTGCCCACCCAGTAGAATGTGTAGCCAGCACCTGCATCATACAACTTACCTTGCTCAGCGAGCCGGGTTTCACTGAGCGCCGCAATATCGATGTTGTAGCGCGCCAATTCCATCGCGACGAGTGCAGTGCCTCGTTCCGGGCGCTCGCTGGAGTTCCGGTCCAGTAGTGTGCGCACGTTCCAGCACCCGATGCTGAGTGCTTTGCGCACAGGCCTACGATTGCATTGGTGGGCAACCGCACGCGAGGTAGACGTTGTGCTTCGGAAGTCTGCTTGAGGGACTCCACGCGAAGCCTTTGGCTCAATATCCTGACCCACAAGGCAGTGGGTTGTTTGGAGGTTTGCTTGAGGGACTCCACCCGGAGCCTTTGGTTCAATAGCCTTAACCACAAGGAAGTGGGTGGTTTGGAGGTTTGCTGGAGGGACTCCACCCGGAGCCTTTGGCTCAATAGCCTGACCCACAACGCAGTGGGGAGCAGATCCAGCTCGGGAATGTGATTGCAGAGACAGATTGGGATCTGCTTGACGGCCGTCACACGCAGCCTTGGAGGTACTGGAACGGTTTACATATATATTAAGACCGTAGTAGGATAAACCTGCGGCCCCGACCAGACGGACGTGGGTTTTGGAGGGTTTGCACCAATTTGACCAGGGGCTGCCTGGCTTGAGGCGGGCAGTAGCAAATCATTGAACACCCGGAGGTGCCCTCCCACCGTCCGAGACAATGCGTGGCGCTCGTGCTCTACGCCAATCGAGCTGTGAGTTTAGAACCCGTAGACCTGTTGTTTCCCATGGCTAGGTTTTAGGGGAAGAGGGCTATCGACCACTTCCTAACCTCCGAAGAGGATGGACTAGGATACTGCCAGGGTGCCCACAACTGGCAGGAGAACGACTCGGGTCCTCAGCCAAACCCTTCGATTAATTGAACACCCGAAAGGCAGCGGGTCTAGCACATGGTCAGCTCACTGACTCATGCGGATTGGTGTTCTGGATCTCAGCAGGGAGAAGGGCGAAACCCAAATCCCACCCAGCGGTCGCCACGAGGAGGCGCCCAGGACATGAGCAAATGGCACAACAGTAGCAGCAGTGGGTAGACTATCTGTCAGGATCTAGCCACCACCAGCCTCAGCGCACCATAGGCTCTTTCGCCTATATATATATATATATATATATATATATATATATATATATATATATATATATATATATATATATATATATATATATATATATATATATATATATATATATATATATATATATATATATATCCCATGCCGAGACTGATGTCGCATTCATGATGCTTCTTCACCGCAGTTGAGCTAAACCAAGTTACACTTAAACTAGGTCTTTTTAAGGTGGATTAAATTCATTACACTTTATTTTTTGTTCTGAGTACTTGATGATCTTCTCCCAACTTACACACGTCGCTCATGCAAATTGTGATAAACTTGCGTAATTTTATCGCGTGGTATTTTCTAAATAACTTCCGGACATTTTGTACTTATCGCGTACTCACATTTCTTCCATATGCTTCTTTAGCGAGTATTTATGTCGTCATATGCGTTTACTTTATTCGATATCGGCATTTCGAATGATTGGCTGTTGTTTGACATCCTAGGTGTGGCTGCACTTGATGTGCATGTTGACAAGGTTCCTACCTGTCTATTACCCACTACCTCGTTCATACTGGCTCCAGGAGACAGTTTGTCGTTGCTGGAGGGGACGGGGTGCACGGTCGTTGTGGCCGTGTTAGGATCAAAGAGTGGTTCCATGCAGTCAGTGTGGAGCGGACTACGGTCCAGCCACCGCCTTGTGTACGCTTGATTCCCCAAATACAGCGTGCTTGTGTTTGCCTGTGAAGAAGTGTGGGCCGGCTCCGTTGATGAAACGTGGTTCCCATCCGCATGCCTCCCGGTCTTATTCCTTCGGGTTTACACTGGATATGGGGTGTGTGGATGGAGCTGTGGGTGGTGTAGCGTAAGCCATCCATCGTCCCTCTGTAGGCGCAGGCGTCCTGTGGCTGTCCACAGTGACAGGCAAATCCGAAACCGGATGTCCCCAACCATATACATATACATTATATATATATATATATATATATATATAATGGTAAGAAACCAAATGTAAAAATTGTGTGGGTGTGAGATTTGGTTTCCGAGTGCAGCAAACGCGGAAGCAAGCCGTCTCCCGCTGCTATTGCCTCCCTGGCGCCTTGTACAACCGTCTAACGCGTAAGCCTAACACACGCCACGAACTGCACAACACAACATGTACGGATAACGCACTGAATCATCTTCTGAACTGAAACTATCCGCATTGATTATGCTGCATGTGCAGTGAAGACCGCTGAAACACTTGAGTAGAGAAAGCCGTACAGTAGCTGGGTAACATGACATAAATATGTGGATGAACGGGCAGGCGGTTAGGATTAGTGCACCCGGTCATGTTAGATAGGGGTCTCAGGCTCGGTCACATAAATGATAAGACATCCCCAGCAATGTGCAGTCGTAAAATGTTAGTGGCGTTACTACATGCGATCATTTTGAAGAAACTAGAGAGTGGCCGAAAACCGTTTATTGAAACAACTAGCATTCAGCAGGTACACCGGGATTGTCCATTTGCAACGTCCTGATTGTCTCCTCGTATGTTGTGCGCTCCCGCTCGTAGTGTTTATCGTGCGCCGTTTCTGCGTTTCTTCTTATCTCATCCAGATCCGTGGTCCTCCCACGTTCGCCCGGTGTTGTGCCGTTAGTTTGACTCACATTTAACCTATCGCTGTCCGAATTGTCCAGTTATACCATAGAATTTGACTGGCTTACCGAACTACCGCCTAGTGGTATCGGTTGGGTGGTTCGGGTTTACTCCGTTCCAGTGAAGTGTTGGGAGAAAGTTTTTCAGGACATAGTGAGCTTCCGTCGGGCAAGCGTCCGCCCTATAAAAAGCCACGTATGCGTTTAACCACACTGCGACGTGGCGGATGTGACTCGCCACTAAATCGTCACTGTCCCTTGCTTTAAGTCAGGGGGAATTGTACACCAGCAAATGTGTTAATATAATAGGGAGGATTGGGCCCTTATTTGGTGTCTTACCAAATAAAAGACGTATGAACTGAATACTCAGTCACCGGCTCCCAATGGACGCGATTCCCTGAATTCGCCAAGCTGCCTTACGTGCGGGCAATTTAGCCAAAGACTCCGCGTGGTGTCCCCTACTACAGTTTGAGCAACCGAGTAGTAGCACGTCCACGCGTTCAGTTGCTTTTACTTCCACTTCACACACACCTACTTCACAAGCTGCCTGCTCATTTGTTACCAAGCAATGTTATCCGGTTCAGGACGATTTCTTTTTCCATAATTATAATCCCGATCGTTTCGTCGATCCAACAGAGTTCGCCCAGTGTTCCTTCTTCGGCCTCGATTCTCGTTCCATATGGCGTGCTTCAATGTACGTACACTCATGCAGATCGAGTAACAGACTGGTCTTGCACGAACCTTGGAATCCCTCACCATCGGTGTTTGCTGTCTTTCCAAAACCCACTTGTAAGATCCCAGTACGGTGATTGAGTCAACATCCTCCACCGACCACGGAGCCATATTCCAGCTATGTCTATCTGATAGCACAGAAGCATCTGCAGCAAGCTTGGCTTGCGTTGGTGTACCACCAAGTAGCAAAGCCCAGGCCGCACTGCCAAACTGGCTATAAACAGCCGACTGCGTGCAATGAAACAATGGTTTTAAACGGGTGAAAAAGCTGAAGCTTACCATGTTCCGTAGGAAGTTTACGGTGAATATTCAAAATATGGAAGTGTTACCAAAAGTAGGTTCACATCGGTGGACTCATTGCGACATACGTATTATAAACTGTAATCTATTGTGAATCCATAAGGAATGACGACAAATGGGAGGTTGGTAAAAATCGTGCCGCCACTTGGTGAACACATACAGGAGATGAAAAAGATGAAACGTATTCTGGGAGTTGACCCTCAGTGAAATCTCTCAGATACTTATATTTAGCCATGGGTAATGAGTCAAGTGAGATAGTGCAGCAAAATGAGTGCATGGTCAACCGCGCTCCAAACTCTACCAATGTGGGAGCAAAGATGGCAGATTCCGGCAGGGTATTCCACGCTAGGGAAAAGAAAGTTCGACGGCATTTCAAACGACTGTAGTGTTGTGCCAGGCTGAGATGGTGGCCTCTCACATTACTGTTGCAACTGAGCCCTAGCAAATAGTGGTACATGTGGTTGGGATCTCACAAAAAGTCAAAATAAGGTCCCTGTTACCGATAAATCGGTCTTGGAACCTGAACAACTCCTAGCGCAGCCGAACAATCAAAAGGTCAAAGCCGGAAGAGCTAAGCAATTCCTAGCGCAGCCGGGTCAATCCGAAAGTCAAAGCCGAAAGAGCTAAGGTGCTCAAACAATTTCCAGACCAAATGTGTACCATAATTCGGCTCTCAATCGCAACGTGTCGTCAACAGCAAATGGTCAACAGATAAGCACAATGAAGCGAAGCGGTTCTAATGCCAACGTGGTTTAAAGCGATCAATTGTCAATCAGCCAACGAGCAGTGCACATGGAACGCGGGAGTAGCAAGCTTAAGCATTGAGCGATGCAAAACCGGTAAACTCTTGTGGTTAAGCAAGGTCCAAATGTGAACGATAAACAGAGTAACTGCGGTTTTATGATGCAAAGTCCAATGAGCAATCAAGAGGCAGTGCTTGGTCATTTTGGGGTCAATCAGTAGGGGAAATCTCCAGAGAGGTTGAACAAGTTAATTTGTCCGTTACACTCCCCCACCAAATTCCTTCCAGGAAGTTCACATTGCTTGACGGTCCTTTTCCCGCTCTAGTTACCTTTGCCCTACTTCTGGCTCAGCTGTACTACCAAATACCTCATTACCTTCTTCACTACCCTCAAGCAAACGGATCTTCCGTATATCTCTCTTCAGCAAACCATCCTTCGTCTTCACGGCCACTGTTCTTACTAGCCCATCTCTAGATGTAATGCAGTCTTCAACCAGGCCAAGCGGCCAATGTCCACGGGGTAGCTGCTCTGAAGCAATCATTACAACATCACCGGGTTTAAGGTTGCGTTCTTTCTTAAACCATATCTTTCTCGCTTGCAGCAGCAGCAGCAGCAAAATACTCCTTGGTCCACCTATTCCAAAATAATGATGCCAAGTAGTTCGCCTGTTTCCAACGTCGCGTATAAATCGTGTAAATTTGGGGCTATCCAATGGTCTGTGTTCGACCGCAGCAATAATAGCTCATTCGGAGTCAGTGCTGGTTGGTCGCGCGCATCTGCGGTCAAGGGAACGAGGGGTCTGCCATTCACGACGCGCTCCGCTTCCGTGAGGAACGTTAATAGCGTCTCGTCGTTCAGTGTTTGTTGGCCAGCCACGGACATGAGCACTCTTCTGATCGATCAGATGATCCTCTCCCAGACTTCTCCACGATGACTTGCGAACGGCGGGTTAAAATACCACTGAATGCCATGGCTCAAAAGCTTGTCATTGATTTTAGTTTGGGACCAACTCTGTATAGATCGACGTAGTTCGGCAACGGCGCCAACCAAGTTCGTGCTATTATCACTGAACACTTCCTCTGGGATAGCTTTTCTTTCAATGAACCTCATGAGAACCATAATGAAAGAATCACTACTCAGTGAGAATGAGACCTCGACATGAACAGCGCGCATCTGCAAGCAAGTGAAAACACAACCATACCGTTTCTCCTGCCTTCTGCCGCAGTTAACAAGCAGTGGCTCAAACTAGACGACACCCACATATCTGAATGGAAACCATCCCTGCTGCACTCTAAACGGCGGTAATGGGGCCATCATCTGTCGTCCCGTACGTGCTAACTGTTTTCTGTATATGCAACATTCCTATGATTCGTTTCACGGCTGATGCTCTTTGAACAATCCAGTACTTGCGCCGAATACTGGCTAGTACTTGTGCAAATCCTGAATGGCTTTCAAGCAAATGGTAGTAATGGACTAGCATCTGAGTCACTGCGTGCTTAGCGGGTATAATAATTGGTAACTTCGCGCAACGTTCAAATGGGTAACAGAACAACCTGCTGCCAACACAAAGCAAACCGTTACGTAGCATAAGCGTCTCAACGGGCTTATCTTCAAGACATCTTTGTGACACCTCTCCTCCTCTTCCCTTCCTTCTATAATTACTATCTCATCTTTGTACACATGACGCTGCACGAGTTGGGTGACGTTTGCTTCAGCTTGTGGAATTTCTCTGAGCTTAATAAACCCACAAGGCTGGATCGGGACCGAAGGACTACCTCGCAATCTCTGAACGTAAACCTTAAACGTGTAAGCCACACAACGGACCTCAGCAACCTCATCCAGTCAGAGTAACGTTTTATGAACACATGCAAGAAAGGATCTGCTGCAATTGCATACATAAGGGCAGTAGTACGTTTGTATTCGATAATTTCCGGAGTCGGAAGAACACATGGGATCTTGGGCCACTTGACTTCAAAACTCCGCAAAATTTCCGGGCTGTCTAATTACCATCTTAAACGTTGATAAGATGAAACACCTCTGGAGAGCACATCAGCCGGATTATGTTCTGATTGAATGTACCTCCATTGACTCGGTGTAGATACTTCATGTATGGCAACAAACGAACTAAACCTTGTTGACGTATCATTGGTATAATATAGTACCGTGGTTGAATCAGTCCAAAAGAAAGTCTGCTCAAATCTCAGCTGCGTTCCCTCATACATGTCTTCAAATACTTGGGTGGCAAGCTACGCTACTGTCAGCTCCAAGCGAGGAATAGACACGGTCTTTAGGGGAGCCACCATAGATTTTGTGTAGTACAACGAGTAGTATACAGGCTTATCTGTCTCACAAAATCGAGCGTATGCGATGGCATCACAAAAAACATGCAACTGCGAAATCGGTTGAAAGGTGTGACTCAGAGTTATGCACCTGGAGAAGTTCACTTCATTTAGTTCCTTCATCCCCGACAACTAATTTTGCCATAATTCTACGTCGTCAGGAGCAACTTCTTCGTCCCAGGCACGCTTGTCCAGACAAAGTTTCTGTAACAGTAGCTTGGCAGGCATGACCACAGGCGCGATGAATCCCAGTGGGTCATAGAAAGAAGACACGATAGACAAGAAGACTCTCCTTGTCTTCAGTCCATCTTTCACATTAAAACGGAAAAGGAAACAATCGTCAATGAAATCTCATTCCAAACCTAGAGTTCGTAACACAGGCTTGCCTGATAACTCACTCTTTGATCACATCAGCAATCTCGGAAGGAGGAATGGCTTTATAGACCTCACTACAGTTCGAAACCAACTTTCGCAATCTGAACACACCACGACCGAGCATTTCTCGAATTTGTGTAACAAACCGTACTGCTTCTTGAGGGGTTGGTAGCGAAAGCAAACAATCATCTACGCAAAAGTGCGTGTGAACAGCATCTCTGACAATCTGACTGTACTGTTCTACCCACTCATCAGCGGTGTGACGCAAAGCGAAATGTGCACAAAAAGGGGACGAGGTTGAACCAAAGGGATGTGCGGTCATTTGGTACGCCAGGACATCCGCATGTAGATCCCCGTCTCGCTACCATAAGAAACGTAACGCACCTCTATGCTTCGCCGGAACCTTTACCTGCATGAACATTTGCTCTATGTCCGCTGCAATAGTCACTTTTTCGTTTCTGAAACGCATTAGAATTCCCATAAGGCTGGACGTGACATCCGGATCTTGTAACAACCGGTCGTTTAACGAAAGGCCTTTATATCTCGCAGTATAATCCAAGACCGCACGTAGCTTATCATGCTTCTTAGGATTTATCACGGCATGGTGCGGTGGGTACTAACGAGGTGTGAAACTGGACTGAAGTTGCTCTGCTGGAACTGGAATCGCGTGTCCCTTTTTCAGATTATTCTCGACCACGGCCTTGTGCCTTTCATAAAGAGAACGGTTACCCACCAAACGTCTGCGCAAACTCTGTAACTGTTGCAACGCCATTTCATAGTTATTGGGTAAATCCGCCTTCTCATTTCGCCATGGTAGTGCTATCTCAAAATGACCGTCAACCAAACGAACTGAATCTTGTACTATGGACAATGCCATTTCGTCCTCGACAGATAGAGTTCGATCCCCGGAACCAACACCGGGGAACTCGTTGTCATACAGTAACCTCAGCTGCGCCTCCACTGATCGCTGATCGTACTGGACGTGGCTGACAGAGGCAAATGTCGCTCTTCTGCTTTCTACCGGCCCAATCAATGTCCATCCCTAGGGACTTCTAGAGCAAACGGTTGATTCCTTCTGCCCAGGTGCTGATCTAGTTGCCAGTGGGCGGCTGGTACATCGGCTCCGAGCAATATTCTCACAGGCTCATTTAACAGCTCTCCAAATTACACACCCTTTAGGTGGGCCAGCGACGAGCCATCGTTCGAGTAGACGTCTAGACAGGTTGCAAATTCAACTCCTTAACACAGTTGGCCCGAAGAACATGAACTGCATCATCACCGCTCAGTGAGGTCAAAATGTAACCGACATACTTTGTATCAATCGAGGTCGCTCCGGTGAGTGTTCGGATCTTCAGCGACTCAGGGATAGGCGTTAGTCCAACATCGCGTAGCAAACATTCCTCCGCCAAAGTGATAACTGACCCAGTGTCTAACAATGCATACGTCTCAGTTGATCCTAGAGGGCGACTTGGGCGTACAGGTACAATGCCTAGTGTTGGGAGCAGCAACACTCAAATATTTCCATTCCGGATACGGTCCTCGCGATCGGAATGACCGAGGCTTACCTCAAAGTGAACCGAGGTCTCACTAGAGGTTGCGAGTCGCAACCCAACCACACAGCGTGCTCCCCAAATTCAACTTTGAATTCTTTTCCGCTGTGCCAAACGTTGCTCGCGGATCTCAGTAGCAGAGTATTCAGGACGTCAGCCGTGAACTACTAGGCTCTGAGTTCCACCCCAGCTCAGGCTGATGAGTCTAAACCAGGACGAAACCGCGGTCGTGGTGTGCTAGTGTTGGGAAGAGCAACACTCAAATATTTCCCTCCCAACTGAACCTCATGTCGTGAACCGGAGGTAGTACAGCAGCTGCTCACCTTTGGCTGCAAGTCCTCCTTGCGTTCCAGATGCAACAATGTGTGATAGCGACCTCTGCAACCGACTGCCCAC
This sequence comes from Dicrocoelium dendriticum, assembly GCA_944474145.2. Lineage (NCBI taxonomy): Eukaryota > Metazoa > Platyhelminthes > Trematoda > Plagiorchiida > Dicrocoeliidae > Dicrocoelium > Dicrocoelium dendriticum. Next base: position 111,851,924 of record OX104063.1, on the reverse strand, counting down.
ACCTATCGTTCAACATACAAGAAGCGGCCAAGTGGCCATGATCGAGACATTTGTAACATCCTTTCTTTTGTTTCATTAGTTCCCATCTAGCGGGTACTCCGCAAGCCAAAAACTCCCTGGACGAAGCGGCGCCATGTCGACCGTCACAAATTAAACAAGGTCCATCCGGTGTCGCCTTGGACTTAGTGTAGTGATTGATCATGGCCTCATTGCTTTTATGTATAGGAAGAGGTGGGCATCGGAAATTAGGTGGTCTCATCTCCGTCATCGATGCAATCTGGCCAAACCTGCTGCGTATACTGCGAGGTACAGAAGAGACAAATTCACTAAGGTTCTTGAATCCGATTTCGCCACTTTCCTGTAGCACACTGTCAGGTGTTCGCGCCCACGGTGTCTTCATACTTGCTGGCAAAACGTGTACGACTCTCTCGATGGTTGCAATCGAGTTTAGGTCAGCAAGAAACTCCATCTGGTTCAACGCTCTGTGGCAATTATCTATTTTCAGGGAGAGAAGGAAAATGGCTTCATCATCATGAGCGAGTGGGTTTAGCTCTTTCAGCAAACTATCAATAAGTGACCAAACTCACAGTCTTGTGTG
>OX104063.1:111832283-111850826 GCA_944474145.2 Dicrocoelium dendriticum | reverse complement strand
GAGAGACATTATACTTTGCCCCCCTCTATTAATGAAATACGAGACACGTAAACAGGCTATTATGCAGCGAATCACGCCTTCTGACAAGGTCTGTCTGCAGCAACTATTTAGTGATCTGCAGCTAGGAGATAGGATGCCATCAGCCTTGTTGCGCGAAATGCAACAGCTCATCGGCACGTCCAACATGGACGTAGGGATTCCCCGCGAGCTGTGGATGCAACGCCTTCCTGAAAGCACACAGGCTATCCTTGCAGTAGCAAGTGACTAGCCCATCACAGCAATTGCACATCTAGCAGACCGCGTCATCGAACGGCAACAGCCAGGGACTGAAAGCAAAACACCTAAGCAGCTTTGCGCTGGCGCAACCACATCGACAGGCGCGATTTGTCAGCCGTCGGTAATAGACGCATTATCATTGCAGATAGCGTCGCTTCAGCGCCAGATCGAGGAACTCACCTTAAAACGTAAGCACCGCAACCGCTCTGGATCATCGCGTCGTCGCACAAAACCTGATGCCTCATGTTGCTGCTTTTACCACTCGCGTTTCGGTACTAAAGCCCGTAAGTGCGCATAGCCGTGTAGCTACTCCGCTATAGATTATTCGCCACGCCGGGCTGTAGTGGCCACGAACGTCGGCAAATCCCAAAGTCGTCTAATCTACATTAGGTATTATGACTCCGATACCCAGTTCGTAGTTGATACCGGTGCAGAAGTCAGCGTCATTCCCCTATGCCGGGTGAGCCTACCACTTCTCTGTCGACAAGCCTCAGTGCCGCCAATGGAACGCCAATATCCACCTATGGTCATCGGTCACTTACCCTGGACCTAGGTATTCGGCGCACGTTCCGCTGGGTATTCATCGTCGCTGCAGTCCCCTTTGCCGGCATTGACTTTCTCAGGCATTTCGACCTCTTGGTCGATGTGAAACGCCAGATGGTAGTCGACACTGCAACAAAACTCAGCGTACGTGGCATCACCGCCCAAGTCACATATATATCTCCGGTCTATGCGTTTCCACAGACCTCGCCAGACTACGCTAATCTTTTTTCTCAGCATCCCAAGCCCGTTCAGCCAATGAACGCAGCTTTGCCCGTGGCAGCTCAAGTCACACACCACATACGGACGAATGGCCCACCTGTGTCATGCCGTCCACGTCGACTATCACCTGAGAAACTAAAGGTAGCTAGGGTGGAGTTTGAGCACATGTTGAACTTGGAATAATCCGCCCTTCTGATAGCCCTTGGTCCTCGCCCCTGCAAATGGTCCCCAAGAAATCTGATGACTGGCGCCCTTGCGGAGATTACCGCGCACTCAATCGCCTAACCGTCCCAGGTAGGTATCCCATCCCACACACACTCCGAAAGGACCGACCTACAATCACCATAACCCTTGTCCAGTATGGAGAACTGGACATATCCTCATACTCCCATACATTATACATCTGAAAAATCTGGACAGCGGAAATATTGAACCTTTTGTTCACCTGGGCTACCAACAAGAAGAAAAATCGCGATGTCCCTCTCCTCCACCGACCTCAAAAGCCATGGCGACCCAGATCAAAATACCTGTCCAACTAACAGAAGAACTTAGAAGCCATTACTCCGCGAAAAACAGAAGGTGAAACTAGTCGTCAAGCGGCTTTGCCAGTTCAACATTAATGTTCAAAATGCTTTACGGCAGTGTTGCAGGACGTGATGGGTTTCCGCCTGGCAAGCGTTCTCCCTATAAAAAGCCACAAATGTCTGTTTAACAACACCGCGACGTGGCGGATGTGACTCGCCACTGAATAAAGTCACAGCCCACAACTACATACTGGCAAGTCGACTAGACTCACATATCAACTCTTCCCGACACCGTTTCAACTACACAAGATTGAACCCGATGTATCGTCGTGATACACAACTGTTTTTAAACCTTGATCATGCCTAAGTTGGTGCGTCTCTATGAAACTGAGAATAAACTATTTATTTATTTATTTTATCATGGACATATGACCAATTTTCTACTGTTACTGTCACAGTTGCCATAAAATGTTTGTACAGTTGTACATATCTGATCATGCCTCCATGGGCGTGCTTCGCGTAGTCGAGAATAAATAATTATTTATTTAGTTATTTATTTATGCAGGACCTTACCGCATGCCTCACAGGTAAGACGATCTTCGGTTAGATCGATCTGGTTCGAGCCTATCACCAGATACCTGTGGAAGACAATGACATTCCTAAAATAGCCGTCATCACTCCTTTCGGTTTGTTTGAATTTTTAAGAATGCCATTTGGACTGTGCATCGCCGCACAAACCTTCCAACGCTTCATCCACGATGTTACTCGTGGCCTAGACTTCGCCTATTCCTACCTCGATGCTATTGTAGTAGCCAGTTTATCGGAAGAAGAGCACCTCGAGCATCTTCGAGCTCTCTTCCAGCGCTTGACACAACACGGTGGCACAGCCAACCCGACTAAGTGCGAACTCGGCAAATCAACGGTTGAATTCTTAGGCCACCTCGTTTCATCGTCTGGTATCGAAATCCTTCCTGATAAAAGCCAGGCAAGCAAGGACTTCCCAGCTCCGACTTCGTTCAAGCACCTCCGTCGATTATGTGGTTTGGTCAACTACTATCGACGCTTCATTCCGCGCTGCGCTCAGCTCATGCAGCCACTGACTGACCTACTCAGATGAAATGAACGTAAGTTCGCTTTCCCTGACAGCACAGGCAGCCATCGCCGAGCTCAAGGATGCTATCTCCAACACAGCCCTCCTCGCTCATTCCGAATCGACTGCACCTCTTTCTATTACGGCTGATGCCTCAGACGTAGCAGTAGGAGCCGTCCTCCAACAACACGTTGGTGGGCAATGGCAACCCCTTGGGTTCTTCTCCAAACGCATGCAGCCAGCGGAATCCCGTTACAGCACTTTTGACAGAGAACTGCTCGCCATTTGCCTAGCAATACGTCACTTCTGGTACACACTTGAAAGCCGCGCTTTCACGGTCTACACTGACCCCAAGCCCCTTATCTTTGCCTTCAACTCTGTTTGCGACAAATACTCACCATGGGAACAAGACACCTAGACTTTGTCACGCAGTTTACTGCTGACATACGTCATGTCTCAGGTGTCGACAATCCCGTCGCCAACGCTCTTTTACGCGTCAACCTCACTCTCCAGTCTTTGCCCACCGTCGACCTTGCCGCCATAGCATCGGCTCAGGTTCAAGACGAAGATATACAGCGCACTCCGCAGTCCACTTTCCTGCATGTGCAACCTGTTCCTCTCCAAACCACGGAGGGTACCATCCTCTGTGACACGTCCACAGGTTGTCCCAGACCTCTCGTGCCCGTCTCCTTCAGACGCACAGTCTATGACGCACTGCACTCACTATCACATCCAGGTATCCGTGCATCTTTGAAACTGGTCACCGAAGGTTTCGTTTGGCCACGCGTAAACAAAGATATTCGTACCTGGGCTCGCGCCTGCCTTCAATGCCAGCGCTCTAAAGTACATCGTCACACCCGCAGTCCTCTTGGTTCATTCCCTGCCCTGGACTCTCGGTTCTCGCATGTACACTTAGACCTGGTAGGTCCCTTGCCTCCGTCACGCGGATTCGTATACGTTCTTACGTGTCGACCGCTTCACTAGATGGCCAGAAGCTATCCCCGTAACAGACTGCACAGCTGAGACTGTTATCCGTGCCTTCTTGGACCGATGGGTCTCGCACTACGGATGCCCATCCACCATCACAACTGACCGAGGAACGCTTTACGATTCTTCACAATTCGCTACGTTCTGCAACTTCTTAGGCTGTCGCCGCGTTCATACCACAGCGTACCGCTCAGCAGCCAACGGGTTAGTTGAACGTTTCCATAGACTGCTTAAAACCTCGCTCTGCGCGTCCTCCGACCCTAGCTGGAGCGAAAACATTTCGCTCGTACTCTTAGGCATTCGCAGCAGCATCAAAGCTGACTTGCAATGTGCACCAGCAGAGCTGATTTACGGCACGACGCTCAAGTTACCAGGAGAATTCGTTTTACCTCCCGCATCGTTGGGTATGCCCCCGTCTAACTTTGCGTCCACCCAAGCTCAACGCTTGCGTCCACTACGCCCGACCCCGCCCTGTGAACAGACTGGAGATGTGCAAATGCACAGCCGACTCTGTACCTGCACCTACGTCTTCCTCCGCACCGACGCAGTGCGGCGCCCTCTCCAGCCTCCCTACACTGGCCCTTTCAGAGATGTGCAACGGACTCCGAAACATTTTACTTTAGGGCAGTATGGTCACCGGACAACGGTGTCAATCGACCGCCTCAAAGTGGCATTCGTTGACGAGCCACTTGCACCCCATCCTGATGCTCTCGCACAAGCACCTGCATCTGTAAGGACTTCCCGAGCACTAGATAGCCCGGAACCCTCCGTACCTCTTGACCCGCAACCTATACCGCCGCAACCCCAGGCAACCGACCGACGCGGTAGACAGTTTAAACGTCCGATCCGTTTTGCAGATTTTGTAAACTTTTACTATTTCCATTAACAGGCCTTTTTCGTATTTAGTGGCTATCCTGCGTCTCATCCACAAACGTTTTGCAAAATCGACAAAATATCCAAAAACATATTGAAAACCTAATAAGCGTATTTGCTTTTATCATACATGCCATGTTCCCTCTCCGGCGTCAAACCACGTCCCCGACCCTCGCCCACTCCCTCTGAGTTTTACCTTCCAGAAACTCAACCGCCGGGACTGCCCAGGCAACCTTCGAGTGACCCGCCAACTGGCTCAACGCAACACCCGAGTGACTCACCAGCCGATCCAAAGTCCCCTTCCTCACCCAAGGAACAAACAGTCGCCCTCTGCCGTAGACAGCCACGAACGGATTGATCCCCAAACGCCGCCTTGGCGTTGCCGACGAAGACGCCGGATTTCTTCGTGCGACGAAAACGTCCGGGTTTCTTCGTGGGACGAGGACCGTGGACTAAAGTGCGGTGGGGGAGTGACACCTAAGCGCACCGTCGGGTATGCAGCAAAGGGAAGGTCCTGTCGGCCTTTATTCTGGACTAGCCAGCTTTTCCAGTCCGACCAGTCCGCCCCGACGGCCCACCGAGGATGCATTCTGGTCCACGCGATCGGCATAAATAACAACTAACAAAAGCCTGTACCCAGCGAACTCTACTGCACACCCCATCTTGGAAGCCCTTATTCAAGCCCATGCAAATATTCGCATCCATCCTCACCTTCCGTTTTCCCCACTAACAGCACCATCGAAGGCTTCCATCCTTCAGCCTTCTAGGGGGAGGCCCTTGTAATGTACCGGAAAACAAGCTCTTTCAGTATTTTGTAACATTGGATTTTACGGTTGTTTTAACCTATGAAATGTCCATTTCCTTTACTGACTGCACATCCGTTGACACAAACCGTTTTGGTGCTTCACGTTTCTCGCTCTGTCTGATTCCCTTCCTATTCTTGTAGCCTACACAATACACGTTGGGTTCTGTCGCCTCCAACTTCCATACTGTCGTATTTGACACGTCTTTCGTGTTATTGCTTACCTACTAGTATCCCAGGCTCCGCCCAACTGGGGTTATAGACGCAGCCAATAAGCAGATTGAGGCCGAGGGCCATCGTGTGGCTGAACCCAGATGGAACCTTCAGCATTTCCAATATTAAGGATATCAAACATAAAAGCTTCTAAATTTTCATGGATATAAATGAGGCATCTTCTAACACAGTTATCAGCAAGGCTATTGCTGAAGATTCTGTAGCTGGGAATGAGTAAGGGCGAATCAGACGTTAGGGGTGAATGCCACGTTTCCGTAATAAGAACCACCAGTGGAGAGGAGAGAAGTATGAAGGGGCTAAATGATGCATTTTATGCCTGATCGATCGCACATTGATGAGGAGAGCATGCAAATTGTTCGGAGGCTCTGGTAGTTAGTTTTTAATGAGCCGGCGGTTACATGAGGTGTTGGGGGGTTGGTGGCAATTGCACAAGGGCATCTGTGGGATGTTTAAGAGTCTGTAAAGATGGTAGTGAGCAGCTTTGTCCAACAGTTTCGTGAGTTGTGGCGAGCCGGAGCCCGCCATATTCTACTTCCCCCAATGGGGCGTTTTCCTGTTCGCACTCTGTTCGCATTACTTTTTCAATTGGACGGATATCTCTTGGGCCCGCTCTAAGCTACCCTCGGCAGACCATTCCCTTGTTTCTGACTGTACCCCGACATCCCAGACGTTATTACTCTAGGCTCTACATTCCAAACACTCTGTTCCCCTCACATCGAGACCTTCCCTTGGCATGCTAACTGGCTTTCCAGTTAGCCGCTGCCGTCCCGAAAGCTTCTTATGACACTCATTACTGTTTTTCCCACCTTAGGTTTTCGGCCTAACTTCATTTGCTGGCTTATCCGGACTCGTCTGAACGATCTACTACTTTCTGACCCACCTCGGACTTCTGAGATCCAAGTGACTTAGGCTCTGCCTACGTAACGTTCTGTAACCCTCAACTGAAATGCATTGTTGGCCAAGATTCATCCTTATTACTATGTCCCCTTTCTTCCTGTACATGCCTATTGTGCCGATGCTCTCCTTTAGTCATTAGACCTAAATGCTACGGACTTCACTCTTTGAGCTGATATTCTAACCCCGTCTCAGTGGTCTCTGCTTCCGGCTATTGTGACCCTAACGACTAGGGATGGGTAGACTTAACGGACGGCTCACATCACCCCAAAAAGTTAGATGGCTTTTTCACTTCTCCTCAATAGAGTGTTTTCTTGTTCGCACTCTGTGCATTACTTTTTCAATGGGACGGATATCTCTTGGGCCCGCTCTAAGCTACCCTCGGCAGACCATTCCCCTGTTTCTGACTGTTCCCCGACATCCGAGACGTTATTACTCTAGGCTCTACATTCCAAACACTCTGTTCCTCTCACATCGAGACATTCCCTTGGCATGCTAACTGGCTTTCCATATAGCCGCTGCCGTCCCGAAAGCTTCTTATGACTCTCATTACTGTTTTTCCCACCTTAGGTTGGCGGCTTGACTTCATCTTGCTGGCTTATCCGGACTCGTCTGAACGATCTACTACTTTCTGACCCACCGCGGACTTCTGCGATCTAAGTGACTTAGGCTCTGCCGAAGTACCGCCTTGTAACCTTCACTTCAAAAGCATTGTTGGTCATAATTCATTATTATTATATCCCTCTTTCATCCTTAACTATTCTCTTTATGCCGATGCTCTCTTTCAGTGTTTAGATCTAAATTATACGGCTTTCTTTCTATGCGCTGACACTATTCTCGTCTTAGTGGTCTTCCTTTTTTCGACTACTATGTCCCTTTTGATCAGATTTAACGGACCCAACGGCCTGTTCACATCACTCCGAGGCTAACTGCCGTTTCGTTTACCCACTTTCGTCCTTAACTGCTTCTTTAATGAGGACATTCATTACATTATACTTAGTTACATTTAGCGGCCTAGCTTCAGCTTGGTGACTTACCTGGTTTTGTCTGAACGGTCTCTTGTTTTCTGACCTCTCTCAGAATTCGGTGATATAACTGACCTAGTTACAGCTGGCGCAATAATCTGTTACCCTCACCTTAATTACATCAATAGGCAGTATTCACCCTTCTTTTTATTAATAAGGATGAATCATCACCTGAAGCAGGTCGGCGGCTTTTCCACGTCTCCTCAATAGAACCTGTTTTATCGACCCTTTCTTTCCTTCCTTTGCTTTGTGTCGCATTCCTTCTTCCTTCGACGCTAACTTACATGCGTCTGTCCCCTCTGACTTCTTACATTCCTACCAATTTAAGACTGAGGCAACGCGTTCCTGTCGCTCTTTCTGAGTGATGTTCTGTCCTATAATATGCACACCTCGTCCTCCTCTGTCTGGTTCCAACTGATGGAGCATATGCACACTGGGACCGCTCACACGCTCTTTTCTTCATCTTCATACCTAGGTTGGAACAATCTTTCATTCTCTACTGATCCGTGTCCTGCTTGCTTTTCGTCGTATTTTGCCACTTATGATGCACATGTATATGTGATAGTTAAATAACAAGTACATGTATAGGGGTACAATAGTTTAGTCAGCGCCGCAATTGATCGACTGCATTCCAGCCGCATCCTTTTCTTCTGCCCATGTGGCTGTTTCTGTTCGTTTCCTTTCTTCCCCGAGTTTGCCACAAGTACGGCGACACGCACCCAAGGAATAGTCCACCGTTGCGACAACAATACAAGCCACACAGTTTTTTAGCTGGACATGAGAGGAAGATTATCAACGCATTTGCAACTTACTAACCAGACAAATCATTCGTTATCATGCACGGCTACAAGTTTTCCGAGGCTAGAACCTTTGGGTTCAGTTTGCGTAACGCTATCTCTTCCACGTTGCTCTTGCCTGGAGAACTACTTTTGACTTCGGAAGGTACACTCTCCTGCGCTACCAAGCCCGAACAATTAGTCATTATGAGCTCTTCAATTCGCGCTGACCGCTCAATTGTTCGTGCTTTTCTTATATTTCTAATCAACTTTACCACGTACCCCGGGGATCTGCGATTCTTTCTTTAAAACCATATTCTATCCTTCAAGACTTTAACAACAATTCAACATATTTCAATGTAAATCCCTCGGAGACTTTACGTGGTTCTGCAGAGGATCAACACGTCATATTCAGGAAGACAGGACTCAGGAACGCAATAGGCACCCGGCTAACGCATCAGCCGGCAGAAACATGGGACGCCACCTGACTGCGAACAACCGAGCAAACAAACGTCCAACCAGAAAGATAGCCAGTTACAACTAGCCATTCAATAGATTGGCGGCAGTGTTTCACGACGTGGTGGGTTTTCGCCTGGCAAGCGTTCTTCCTATAAACAGCCACAACTGTCCGTTTAACAACACTGTAACGTGGCGAATGTGACTCGCCACTGAATAACTTCACAGCCCATAACTTCACACTGGCAGGCCAAATAGCGTCACCATACTAGATAGGTTCGTTACACTGGAACTTCTACATCTGCATATACTGTCGTCGTTTTGCTTTCTACGATATCACCGTTGACCTTTGCGTTACTTGTGCACGATCTCACCGTATTGTCGTATCTCTCTTGAGCGTGCTCTTCAATTATCTTCCAATAGAGCATTCAGGGCTCTCAATCTATCATTAGCCGATGTCCCGGTTTCACTACAGTTGCACAACTATACAACATTGTACAGTTCCAATCAAGGACATATGAACAATTTTCTACTGTCACTGTTACAGTTGCCATGAAATGTCTGTACAGTTGTACATACCTGATCATGCCTCCATGGGCGTGCCTCGCATAGCCGAGAATAAACTATTTAATTATTTATTTAAAAAAAGAAGAGGGGATGCTTATTGACGTGTTGGGCGATTCACTAATCATTGGGCTTGTAGGGCGCGGGCGATCAATCTTTGCAGGCGAGGGTGGGATGGTGTGTTTCGTTACTTCGCGGAGTGTTCTATAAGAAGCAGGTTTGTAGCGGGGTACCTGCAATTGATTAAAGTTACTGTCAGCTTGGTAGGACCGCAGAAGTGGCGGCATTAAGGAGTAGGGTGTGGATTCGCCAGCGGACCGTGTTACATTGGACCGTCTGGGGTTGAGAGACTGGTTTGGCTAGGGGCCGTGAAGTGGGGCAGTGGTGTTGCTCGTGTTGGTGCTACCGGGTGCGGGGCGGTAGTCGCGCATGTTCTGGCTGTGGCTGAGGATATTGGCTTACATATGGCGAGCTGTTGTAGTTGGAAGCAAGTATGGCTTTCTGGGGGGCGGCACGTATTTGTTTGTAGTCATGGTCTCCTACAGTGGTATATACTTGTTAGCTACTGCCTTTAAGGTTGTCATCTGTCTATTCTGAGATGAGCACTTGTCAGGTAGCACGGAGGGTGGGGTTCGCCTGTTTTCGTTAGGACGTTCACTGGGTTACTGTCTCGGCAGGTAGGAATTGCACGAGGCAGGCTTTTTGATGCGCCTTCGTTTTGGGCAGTTGCATGAGAGTTCTTTAGCAGTCAGTGGGGTGCTTGACATAGATTCGTTGGATGTGTTGCCAATAACTTCTTCTGTCAGAGGTTCCGTATCAGTGTCACACATGTCGGAATCTTTCGTTTTATCTACATCAGCCTCATCTTGACCGAAAGCAGCTTCATGGTGCACTACCGAGAGGGCTAGCGTCTTCACTGTGTTGGACGAAGTTAGTTTAGTGCTGTAGGCCTTTGTCACATTTGGGTCCACATGCTGTTGCGACAGATCAAGCTCTACTAAGAGTGAGGTAGCAAGTCCAGTAGCGGTGGGGAACCTTCCGCCCTTCGCTTAGGAGGAAGTTTATTGGTTGATGCAAATGCTATTTGCAGAGGTGTTTTGTCCGGCTTGATCACGATAGGCACCAAATTGGCTGACTCTGGCATAACGAATCGTTTTGCTAGTAAAGTCTTGGCCAGTACTTGTTCTCCAAAAGCGATAAGTGCAGGGCGCGACTTACATTTGGAGGTTTTGGTAGACGTTTAAGTCCGAAGTAATCAGGAGTCATGTTACAGAGAGTGGCGAGCGAGTGCTTCACTTTCGTTAATCTGGTTTTTCGGAGACGAATATCATTACGTTATTTGTAAGACGAACTCGTTCGGAGACCGTCAGCAATGAGTGTAAGTAGCTCCCCTGCTAGTCTGAGTGCATTCCCATCATTGGTGTGTGTAATTCCCGAGAGCTTAGCCATTGGCAACAGTTTTGCTAGGGTTTCACTCAGTTCGGAGCAGTTACTTTTGAGTGCGTTCGGTTCGATCTCGAGCAAGTTAATTTTATCATGTGCCTCTTTCAGTGGATCTGCTTGGATTACCTTGCAGTCAGACGTTGGGGCTGCGTCAGTATTATCAGGTTGTGGCTAAGTTTGCTTAGCCAATTTGTTAGCAGGTCTTGCACAGACTGCTTTGCTCGCATTATTTTTCTTGGATCTGACAGGAGAGTGGTAGAACAAGTTCTGTTCTCAGTGTTTATAAAAGCTCTGTTGGCCACGTTAATTCTCCCAAGGAACAAAATAGTATGACAAGACAGATAGTCTAACTATTCTACCGAATATTAGCAAAATGTCAGAATAAGTAACACAAAGTCGAAAACGAACGGTTTCAAACTTCGCTCGGTCAAGGTCGTAATTTTAGGACCACTAGCTGATGCTTCTGGCACCTCTAGCTAGAGTGTATAAGGATGAGGACAATAATGGGAGTGTGACCGCGCATTCGGTCGTCTCGATGTGGCGTTCCGCAGTACGTCAACCCCACCCTTGCTTATTTTACAACGTGTACTTTGCGCACCCTCATATTCCTTTTACATTTAATCCGTGCAACTCACAGTTGTGTTGATCGACAGAAGCTTTATTGGGTTTGAGCGTGGGCTGGTTGATATGATCCGTAATCAATGATCCATAGCGCATGTCATATGCATCACTGCACGTAGGAGTAAAGCATTTATTCACCTGGCTTTTACACCGTTATTAGACATGCGCCGCCCGGATTCCTTGTTAGGTGGTGCAATCATGTCTCGGCGTACGAGCTGCCGTTCTTTTCGCATGATACAAACCATTTCTCCGTGTTCAAGCTTTGTGAGTTTAGAGCGATTTACACGCTCACGCGCAAGCTAGGGAATATTTGTGAATGGTTTGAACTTTATAAACCATAGCTGAATTATGCTCCTGTACTTCGATAACCAAATTCCTTCAAACATTAGTCATCATGGGACACTGTACTATGTTTTTCTGACCCTCATGTACTTGACTCACATGGGTGTCCACCATCATCTTGCTTACACCATTGCAGTAATCCTGCCTCACCTCCGGCACGAACCTTTAAGCAGTCTACGTCTATTGCTCTGAAGTGAATCTTCTGCCTGTCCGCAAACTGGCAGTAAGCAGCAATGCTGTGTGGCAGAAATGGACGCCCCTTATTTCGAATAGCCACTTCAAGTGAGACCGTCTTACCACAAAAGTCCGCCCTTGTTGGCTTATTCTCTCTTCTCTGTTGCACTCGCCCATATGTACCTTCGTCACAGGTTGCGAGGTAGCATGGTCATGCGTTTCTCACTAAACCGAACGACGCTTTCATTTCCCGATAACCATCTTCTAGCTTTATATGTTGTGAAAGATCCACTCTGACCGCCTGAGTACGCACAACTCTGTACCTCGTGAAGTTGTAAGCCAACCTTGCGTTAGCTCTGTGCATATGGTTTTCCTGTGTGTTTGTGGCACAGTTCGCATTAAACCGTTCCTCAGTGCTTGCGCCTTGTGGATCAAGAGCGCAGAAGAGCTCCCCATGGTGATCTGACTAGTTGGAATCGGTACAGCCGTTTTCCTTGCATTCGGTGCTCCATTCCGGCGAGTATGCAGCGAAAGGGTTGTCCAACATTTGCACTCCACGCCCCAAAAATGAAATTCCATGTGAATCGTGTATTCCTTATATCAATGGCATTGATGCAATTCCTTCTATGCATGCTTCTTGAAACAACAATTAAGCTTAAGTCAGTGGCTTTGCTCGTATCCAACATGTCGGCGCTCTAGGAACTATCTGCCCTTAAGCAATACTGCTGGTATAGGTGCCGTGTCTATAGTGGATACTTTACCAGTGGCCATTTTGATGCCGCTGGTTTAGGACCTAAATAGGCCCTTCAGGATGGCATGTGAAGCTAACGACTGCTACTTCCATGGTAGCGGGGTTGATGCAGTTGCCAAATCAATTATATAGGCACAGTAACCAACGTTCATGGGGGCGTGTGAAGCTCAAAAGCCTGGGTTGTTAGCGGCGGTGTTGATGAAGCCGCAGTGCTGTCAACATGGTCGAAATGCATACCAGTCACGAACATCCGTACAGCCAACAATATCGGCCATGCTAGTCACCATAATTAAGCAGCTACAACGGGACAAATGTAGAATAACTACGAATACGTCTTGAAGGCAGGTGGAGCTAATAGTTGAGTCTTAGCTTGTGGTAATATTGCGGTCAGTGCCATGGGACGTACATAGACTAAGTAACCATCGTACATGGAGGCTCATAGAGTTACCGGCAATTTTAAGGTTTTCCTGTGAGACATACATAGGCTTAGGCTAGCGAAGCCAAAATAACTACCAGTTGGTTTGCGAGCATGCTGCTGCTGTCCTGCGACCTATAATATTACTCCGTGAACTGGTCAAGCAGGCTTGGCGACCAAGGGAACCTTCTTGAGTGCCAACAATAATGCCCCATCGGTGGCAGTTATACCAGCTTACTGAGCACCCGTCAAGTTGGCATGGAAATCATATTATGCTGCCCCATGTCTCCCGAGTCTCTTGGCCACCAGCTACCCCACCTGTCGCCTGCTACTTGCAATATGTCGCAACCCTCCACCTTATACATGAATGTTTTGTGAATGACCATATGGGAAAATGTACTTGTGCAGGTACCTGCTTCACGTTCATTTTCAAGTACCTTGCTTACCGTGCAGCTTGTTCATCTTCTTGCCCTTACATTGCACGTTTTTGTCCGTCTACCGCACCGCAGAGCCTCCATGTTTAAGGTGTGTGGTGCTACTCCAATCAATTAATTTGCAGATAAACCGTACTGGCCTACGCCTCGCTACTTTACAGCCCACTCCGCACATAGCACAACCAATGCTCAGGTCTCACAATAGCCCGCCACAACGTTCGCATGCCCATGGTTAGTCTGCACTGTTAGCCGCCTCAGCTTTTCTGTTGCTTCCTAAACGACCTGATGGCACTTTTCAGGGCCACTCTCTGTCTTATAGCCTCGTGGTGCACCCTTACAACGCTGTTGTGCCCACGCATGTGCTAGCAAGCGACGCACCGCTTGGCCGCTAGTTCCTTGGGTAGATAGGTAATTGTGGACCACATTTTCTACCGCTCTATTTGACTTCCAGTTCTTAAGCCTAGCCATACTATACCGTGGAAGAAAACCACTTAACCGCCTTTCAATATGGTCGTTTTGCGAGTTAGAAGCACCTCAAACACTCCCACCCCAGAGTACAGTAGTCACGTATAGTTCGCATGTATCTGCTCACACCCAAAATTCAGTTCTGGTAATACGTAGGTCTAACTTCGCTGTGGACGCTGGTAGTCATGAGTAACGGTTCCAATTCCATTCCATTAAGCATGGCCACCGCGAAAATAAAAAGTGCGCGCCTGACGCCCTCCGTAAGTTACCCGTTGATTTGCATGCTCTTTACTATCGCCCAAAACAATTCACCACACGTTGTTTATGCATGTAGTACTGCGCCAGGAAATGCGAGTTGCACCATAAGCTTCGTTAAACAACGTGCGTTCATTGTCCTTAAAAGTATTAAACATCAAATTGCTCAGTGTGCTACCATTGTGACACCGTATGCAGCTTTCCGCTTACGTAGTATAAATCTTAACTTACCTACTCCTTAGCGTTTGGAATAGGTTCAACATATGTCGCCTATCCGCAGTCAGTATTCATGGCTGCATGCAGTTGATAGGTGCATGTGGCAACAATTATGCGGCTGGCCAGTTATTATGCCCTATGTTTATTACCAGTGCAGACCTCAACGGAAAAAAGATGCGTACTTAAATTAGGAAAACCCGCATTTACGAAGCGCCGGATACTTTAGCACATTTCCCAAACGAAGTCGAACATGCAAACATCCGTTTACATACCTTAATAAAAAGCCGCCTAAATATATTCACTTGTTAGCATAGTTTTTCATTTATATATACGTACAGTGGCTCGATCGTGTGAGCCGTATGGATTTGACGAGGATACCGAAATGACGCTCATACGGTCAGCTGTCAGTTGGGAAGCGGCGCGTGGGGAAATCAAAGTTACGTTATCAGGACATGATCAAATTGTGCCCCTTAAGTTCTAATCTTGAGCGCAGTTAATGGGAATCGAAGGCGGTTGATCGGGGCGCATAACGCGATCTAATCACGAAGGCAGTTGTCGAAGTGTGGGAGAAAGACCACATACGTGAAGAGAAGGAGCGGCAAGTGCGGAAGCAGAAAGCACCGATGGGTTGTACTCTATCGACATTAAGCGCATGGTGCTGTAGCACATGTGGTCGCGAATGCCTGAGTCAGGCAGGCCTAGTCTGTCATGAGCGAGGCCACTCGGGACCACTACCAAAGCAAAGACGGGTCTGGCAGGGAACGTAGGCAGAACCGGCGCAGCGTTTGTAGGTACTCGGAATTCCACTTACTAACCGCGTGCTTGCATGCAAAGTCTATTTATTTCAGGTGGTGGGTTTGCAGTGTTGTCCTAATACTTTTCTTTCACTTATAAATGTCTACTTGTACTCTCTTCTATAAGCTTGCACACCTCGCCAAAGCCAACTGTAGTTAACTTGGATAACCTTTCCATGTTTGTGGCATCTCCGTAAAATATGCTTTCTGACCGCGTGAATCCATCTCAGGTACTTTTGTAAACAACTTATGTTGTATGCTTATTAATTTACGATTTAGATCAGCGATTCCTTATGCATGACGCGATTTATTTCCGTTGTTATCTTTCTCTCATGTGATGGACTGCTTTTTGATTCCTCGGTGGGGCTGCGCTTGCCGTGCATATTGATAACGTGCCTACCTGTCTATTACCCCCTACCTCGTGCATAATGGCTCTAGGAGACATTTGGTCGTTGCTGGAGGGGACTTGGTTGACTGCCCTTGTGGCTGCGTTAGGAACAAACGGTGGTTCCACGCACTCATTGTGGAGTGGACAACGGTCCAACCACCACCTTTTGTGCGCTTTATTCCCAACTACAGTTTGGTTGTGTTTGCTTGTGATGGAGTGTGGGCCGGCTCCATTGACGCAACGAAGCTATCCTCCACAGGTCTCTCAGTCTTATTCCTTCGGGTTTACACTGGACTTGAGGTGTGTGGTTGAAGGTGCCGGTGGTGCAACGCAAGCCACCTATGGTCCCACTGTAGGCGCAGGCGTCCTGTGGCTGGCCACAGTGACAGGCAAATCTGCAAACGAATACCAACCACATACACTGAACTTTTGTCTAGACGTATTTATGTATATAATATATTGCTCTAAATTTGCTCATTTCTATTGCCGTATTTATATAGCTGACAGTATATATGTATATATATCCGTACTAAGTGGGATATATAGTATTTATATTTTACCTGTAGTTTCACGTAGTTAAATGTACCCTTATGTTTATGCATTATGTTGCAGGCTCTGCCTATGCATCAATCCGGTTGCATAATCCTTGCGCAGCATGCCTAATGAATGGCCGGTACATTATTAATTCGAAAGGAATTCCGTGTCGATATCTTGAAACAGTGCACAACTGTACACTGCTTATGCGTTCCCATTACGCTTGTCACCTTTTAAGCAGCTAATTTCTGTCGCTCATTTTCCAGTTCTGTACAAATTCCTCCAGTTTATTGCTTTTTCGTAATAATATGAATGCTGGTTCATCTTTGACGGTTAGCATTCAACATCCAACCAATTCGATTCATATTTCTTGATGATTTCTTTTACTGCATGTTGCGGATTTCCTGCTTTCTGCATTGCAGCAAACGTTAGTTTGTAAGAATTCATTACCAACGAACAATTACAGCGCACAATGCGAGGTAATACTGAATTATACGTTTCCCATAACGTTTTAGCAAAGTTGGATACAAGGGGTACATAAAATGTGCTTCATTTCATTAGGCGACGAAGATCTTCGACGGTTTAACAAAGCACTGAAATATCAGTACTTCGCTGCATTTACTCGGAGCGTCGGATCCGCCAGCTGCGACCTATGATAAGTTGACAGTGTGATTGTGGTACACGAATTTGTTTGCTGATAAATGAAAATGTGTGTTTATGTTTATTATTATGTTAAGGACGTAGATAGTAGGTTACGAAGTGGATTATAGCAACATACTGAAGTATTTAAATGCGCCACTGTTGTAAATCATTTCCCCGCTTCTAGCGAACCAACCATGGTGGATGAAGCTTTTGCCTTACAACGTACCTTTAAAGCTCCATACGTGGGCTTTATAGCAAGCAATGAGAAGCTGAAACGGCGACCTGGTTGATTCGTCGGACCGTTAGTACTGCGAAAGCTTGTCAAAGGGAGGCTAGACAGGAGCTACCGGAAGGATGTCAGTACCGATATATTCAATTTGTGTGCGTGCATAGCAAGCGATCGAAGGTTGATGGAAAGCGGTAAAAGTTGCTTATCCGCCTGATAAAACCATTGTACCTGATACCGGTGTCACAATTGTCCTGCTCGGTTCTCAGCGGTTTTGAAGGGGGTATGTTACGAGATAGATACGCCTGTCGTAGTCATTCGCACATTTTCACGTGGGGAAGCCTTGGCTGTATGCCAAAAATTGGCGGCTAACAGCGGATCAGCCAAATATGGTGCCTAACCTGATGAAGGTCCTTTTAACGGAGGCAGGAGATGAGTGCATTTGTGCGGATTAATATAACGTTCGTTAACCAAGGCGCGATTTGTATGACACGGTGGCGCCACCGTGACGCCTGTGTCACGTAAGTGGAGGAGATTACGCAGCTATTGCGAAGAAATGGTCAAGTGAACGTTATGCAGGTAGTAAATGAGATTAGGTACCGGCTTTTCGTCCCCTCCCTCGTGCTGGAGTCGGTGGGCCAATACGTGGAGGTAATGTTTGCCGACCACATATCAGATCAATTACGGCGGTTACATCCTCTCTAGTTTCATTTTTGTGGACTTCAGCGGCCTTGGTATGGGATTCTTTTATGCGCCTTTGCCTAATGTGACGGATGCTAGCTACCAAGCGGCAGTAAGAAGTATGCTTGGGTTAGCCACCGCTTTTGACCGTGCTCGAACGTGGGTCATGGACAACTGCGCAGCGCAAGTGAATTAGTTTCCCAAGGCGTAGCACACTGTCAACATAGGTTTCTGCGGGGTATACATTATGTGTGACATTTGGCGTGGTTGTTCTCACCTCTCCTTCTGTACCATGGAGGATCAAAGAGCTCTGGTCAACGTATTGAGATGGCTGTTGTACACGCATCATTGTGTGCAGTACCATCGGCCTGTTTAGGCCATATCAATGCGCAGCGCGGTACGCTTTTAATAAGTGGGTTGCACGTGGATCCTATGGAGCGTTAGCTAAGCGGCGCATTTGACTGGCCACGTGGGATTATTTGGGTGCGACAGCACCAATCGCGTTGAGCATGAGAATGAGCCATTGAAAGCAACTTTAAGTGAGCGGTCTACTCTACTGCTCTGCTTCAAACGATAGTGTACAGGTGCAATGGCATTTTAGGGGAGAGGGAAACTGTCCTTGCGATAGATAAGCTTGGTGTGTGCGAAGATGAGCAGTGGTTAAGCAGTAGACAAGCGATTTTGAGGACCTTGGCCACATATGCCCGGAGGTAGTATTTGCGGTAGCGTCTAAGAGTTCGCTTTCGTTGTGTCAACCCGGACGGCGGGAATTGGCTGGTGAATGTCGAGCGTCTGGGCATGCAGCGTGTTGCCATAGAGAATGACAGAGCATGCGGATGTCCGTTTAATCGTCCGTGACACGTTCCATGTGCGCACATTATGCAGGTAGCCACCCTGCA
>OX104063.1:111815554-111832217 GCA_944474145.2 Dicrocoelium dendriticum | reverse complement strand
ACGGGTTAATTTTTCCAGAACCATGGGTTTGTTGGCAACAACAGTGAGCAAATTTTCTAAGATTTTTCTTCTTTACGAAACTTTATCATTTTTCACGCCTTCAACTACGCCTACATCCGTGCTTGTGACATTTTGGCTATTTTTGAGCACATTTTCCATCGTGCGCTAATGAGGTTGTAATGAATAAATCCGATTCTAACTAATGTTTGGTTACCAAATTTGTACACCGAGTATACAAACGTATATATTTTTGATTTATAATCGAGACACTTAATATAAAATCACAAACGCATCTGTTTACTTTATTGTGAATGATAGCTTCTAAGCTCTAGTTAATTTCTTGATGTGCACAAGGGCATTTTTTTGCAATTTTAATAGTGATTGACTTTTCGATACCTAGTAAACTGGACATTATTTCTGTGCTGTGCCAAATGTAAACTGAGTTTACACCTAAGTGTCAGAGCATGTATACCTATCTTAGAATGATTGCAAAATCTCAGGCATCTTATTTTAGCATAACCTTTATTTTGCTAGTATGTATGCCACAATGTTAAAAGTAATCAGGCACTGTTTGGTTGTTTGCCAGTAGGATTCTATTGACAGTTTAGCTGGTTCTTTTAACTGATGCCATTTCAACCTTATTATAGCACACGTCTACCAACTGTTAGGCTACTACTTTTTCAGCCATGTGGCACTTGTGCTAAAGCTGTTATTTTAGTGTAAACCACTTCTTCAAAATTGTTCACTTTCTTCCCTTTGATACTGCCCTATTTTGACCTCATATGACAAGCGTTGCCAAGTACAGCTGCTGAAATGCATGTATGCGGTTTGAGTGTAGTGGTAAGCAAGACGGAATATGGCTGCGTAAATAAGTATGCATCTCCTTTTCCTGGAACAGATCGGTCAAAACTCAAAATTGCTGAACCCCAAACGCAATAGACGCGGTATTTCAGCATCATCTGCAGCTTCAGTCCGTCAGGCATTAGAACTAATGCTTTGCTTTTGCATAATCATAATGGGATACAGAATAAACAACACTAAGCAAAAGCAAATGGGTCCTAGCGTTAAACCATGAGGACATAGGCAAAGATTGATGGGTAAGGGGCCCAGATTTCGGCAACAACCTACTGTGCCAATCAGCTAGCTATCGTGCGATGATAAAGCAGCGTCAGCTTCACAGCCTTCTTGTGACTTTCATTATCGCGCGGCATAAGGAAACATTACTCCGCAGAGAATTCAACCCCAAACACACTTTAAACTGGTAGTTTGACTATACGACAACAGCTGATGCGCGACTAGTGCTGAATGCGATCTATGTCTATTAAGGTAACGAGCCAAGCACAAGGCGTCACGTGCACTTCAGTCTGGCTGGTGGGACAAGCTGAGTGCACCTGTTTTTATAACCACTGCTTTCATTCCGAGGTGCTAAGGTAACGTTTACCTGCATCTGTTCCTGAAGCAACCTAACTATAGCAAAACCATAGCTCTTCTCGGTGAGTGTTGACTAAGCACATGCTCAAGACAAATTATTCTGCGCTATTTTGTTTTGAGGGAAAATCTTTCTTTGTACAGCCTGTCAATGGTCTGCGAACGTAATTGTCTCCGGCATGCTGGTACTGCTGAAATTATAAATTCTTTCAGGCAGCGGTTGTCAAAGTCGTGAAAGCTCATCTCATATTTAGTCTGAAGGGGATAAGTCGCACTCTCAAAGAGTAGGCCGGCCCTCACAGTGACCTTGTAAACACGGTCTTCTAGCGGAGGCCGGGACAGCGAATCCAATAGTCGGACCAATTTGCGTAGGTTTTTCATGTACAGCAATAGAGTACCTGTTTGCCTAGCTGTACACATACCTCACCGTTGAACGCTGATAACTAGGGGAACGGATAATGCACAGAAGACCGACGCGATTGCGCGTTACCATCAAAACCAATGCCATACAAACTCGCAGTATGAAAAGTAGAGTGAAAAGACGACAGTTGGTAAATGCAGTCATTTTGTATTGTCTCTTCAGTACTAATACCAATAACCCATGAGAAACATAACAGCCGATGGATGTGACCAAACAAAGAAACAAACTTGGGGATCAAGATAAATGAAAATGAATCGGTCTTTATTTCCACGGAAGCCGGTGGCTGACTTTTTTTTTGCAACGGTCTATGAATAGACATTGCACCATCGGAAACCATGGAACTCAAAACAAGGTACAGAAATGGTAAAAGAAAACACAACACAACACAACACAACAATGTCCACGGTTTCGTCAGAGTGCGAAATACTACCCGGTTGCCCAAGCCGAAGTAGGGTGTTGACTTAGGGGACACCACCCCGAGCCTTTGGCTGAATAGCCTGTCCGCAAGGCAGCGGAGCGAATTCAGGGAATCGCGCCCATTGGGAGCCGGTGACTGATTGATGAGTTCATACGCCTTTCGTTTGTTCCTTTGACTAATAACTGTTAGTGCACGAAAAGCGTTAAATACATTCAGGTAAGCGCGATAACCTCAGAGAACCGAAGAGCTCGATGAGTAGAGCGCCGCAGCAAACTTTGCGTGCGGTATTGAGCCGGATCCGGTGACCAATAATCTATAGGTGTTTAACTATCGAAGATGCCCGCGGGTTACACAACGGCAGCGTTTCGATAGGATAAGGCTATTTATTTATCATACACAGGATCCACTTCGGAAGGTGTCCTTTCATCCGGGAAGACAATACCTTATAGGTTCTGCCAATATAACTGGCTTAGCAGTTACATGTGAATTGGTATACACAGTGAGGACTAGCACCGATTGGCAGAGCTACCTAAAGATGAGGTACTAGCAATTTTCTGGTTTTGTTGATTATGACAATCTGAACAGCATAGTAGGTGCAATGCGCAGCAGGGCTGAAACGTTTTTTGGCCCTTAACGCGGCGTAAATTTTTGGCTGTCTCTTTTACCAAGTCCGTGGGTCTTTGCGGATGGCTGTGTCTCCCTATAAACCTTCGAGGACAACCGTTTGACATCAGTGTTCCTGTAATTCTTTTCAACTCATCGGTTACACAGTCAGCCTAGCATAATCGTCTGATACGACTAAATAACGACTTCAAAAGTGTCCGTTCGTACTGCACTAGTGTACAGCTTGTAAAATGCAGGCACTGGTCGGACCATGTTACCTTTCGGTAGACTGATAATAATAATAATAATACATATGTTTTCCGTTTGTATGAGAAGCTGCCCTAGCTTGTCGACAGATCAAGGTTACAATAATTAGCGTGCTCATGCATGAGTTTTCCAACGCTTTCCTGTCACCCATTCTCATGTTCCCATAGATGATGCTGCAGTATTCAAGGATAGGAAGTACAAATATTTTGAAAAGCTCGAATCTGGCAAGGGTTGTATAGATTTTATGACATATGTTAGTAAGAGATCGTTTGGCATGTACTACTTGATACTCAGCTTGCTCTGATAAATTAAACTTTTAAGAGTATCGTAAACTTAGATCACAATTGGATAGTTTCACACAGATACGTTCATTGTTCAGTTCAACACTCTTCAGGGATTAAACAGCCGTGTGACATAATACATGATTTCCTATCTGAGCAATTTAGCATCCATGTGTTGCACCATTTCTCCAGTAAATCGCGGTCTTCCTGAACGAACAGCATTGCGCTATTGAGTTCGCCCCGTCGAAATTTCTAAACAATCTTAATGTCCTCGGCGAACAAAAATGGTCTGCCATGTATTATAAGCACCATGTTATCGTTAACATAAGTAGGGAAGGCGAAGGACCAAGCACACTCCCTTGGATGACGCCACTAATGGTTGGACGTGGGGAGGAGTTATGATTACCCAGCGTGACTATCTGGTAACGCCCATTTAGTTATGATGTCAACGAACCAACTAATGGGTCTCTGATTCCAAACGCTTCGATTCTTTTCAGTAGCCGCTTGCGGGGAACTCTGTCGAATGCTTTCCGCCTATCCAGGAACAGTATTATAACTGCATATTTTGAATCAATGGCTACTGTGATGTAATCCAGATAGTGCAATTAGCACCTTGTACACGAACGTTTGTCGATGAACCCCTGCTTGGATTTGTGAAGTAGCCCATGACAATGGATAAATTCCATGATTCCACTTTTAACTAATTTTTCGAGTAATCTAGCAACGACAGGAGTATGATGGATAGGTCGATAATTAGTGACCTTCTGTTCGGGCCCCCTTTATGACGAGGGACAACGATGTTTTACACTGATCCGGAATGTAGCTAGATTCTAAGGACTGGGTGAAAATGTTCAGCAAAAGCAGTGGTATGTCAGGTCCACCAAGTAAACTCTCTTGGATGACACCACTAGTGATTGAACGTGGGGCGGAGTTATGAGTACCCAGAGCGACTATCTGGTAGCGCCCATTTAGGTATGATGTCAACAAACCAAATAGTTAGTCTCTGATTTTAAACGATTCCATTCTTTCTAATAGCCACTTGTGCGGCACTCTGTCGAATACCTTTGCATATCCAGAAACAGTATTATGACTACATATTTGGAGTCGGTGGCTTCTGTTATGTAATCCAGGTAGTGTACCTGACACGTTGAGCAGGAACGTTTATCGGGAAATTTAGTCTGCAGTTTGTGAAGTAGCCCATGACAGTGGACAAAGTCTATGACTCCACTTTTAACTAACTTTTCGAATAATCTAACGTTGACGGAAGTATGGTGGATAGGTCGGTACGGTGACGCCCCCTTTATGACGAGGGAAAATAAACGATGTTTTCCACTGATCCGGAAAGTAACTAGATTCTAACGACAAGGTGAACTTGTTCAACAATAACAGTGATGTGTCAGGTCCACCGAGTTTAATACCGGATGAGTGATGCCATCGGAGTCTGGTTTGAACGATGGTTTGATGGACTTCCTAATCTGTTGGATGGTCGAAAGAGCAATCTCGACAGTATGTGTGACGCTTGTTGTAAGTTCCGGACAGCAAGGTATGGGGTCGGTTTTTACGTTCATGAAAGCAGCGAAAAAAGAGCTAAATGCTTCACAAATAGGAGGTGGGTCGTTAAGGTGGCGATTCTCCTCGTCAATAACTTCTGTAATCAAAAACATCGATTGTTAGTCCTACGGCAGTGTAATTTGGTCAGTGCATTTCCTTCGCATCTCATCTGCAAGGCGTTCTCCTCCTTCTTTTCAATCCATTTCATTTGTGAGCGGTTGTCGCAGGCAGTGAATTCGTTCAGCTGTAATACCAGTGAGAAGTCTAGTTTTTCTAAAGTTCCTGCGTAGTTTTCTCGTTATCAAGTCACGCAGAGTATCGTTTACCTTTATAGGACAAAGAATGACACGTTTACTATGCGGGACATGTACAGTTAGGATGCGATTGATCTGGTAGTCTAAATGTTCCAATGCGATGTGGGCGCTAGTGCAGAGAAAAAATTCATCTCAATTAGATGACCGGATCTGCTTTCCAAAATGCTCCCAGTCAATCCTTCGTAAAGTATGCTGGGTAGTTGAGTCGTGTTTGGTATTCGTTTCCAAGTGGATGGAAAGGAGTAGCATGTTGTGGTCACTACCCGTTAGCTCTGCGACGGATGAGCAAATCCTAGAATAACACACTTTTCTCATTCTAGCTCGCAGGTGACTCGCAAGTTGGTATGTGCACTGTTGAAGCGCTCAAGCCACCGGGTGATGTGCTGCTCTGATGGACATGACTCCAAAACGTCATCAACGTAGCACCTGTAGTATGGCAGCTGGTCTGTCTCTTTGGACATTCTATTCTCGACCATGAGTACAATGAACTCAGCCAGTAAAACACTTAGTGGGCTGCGCATTGCCACCCCATGGACCTGGTGGTATGGCGTGTTCTAAAAGTTGAAATTAACATTCTCTGTGCACAAAAGTAGTGAATCTATTAGTAACTGGGCAGGAATCGGCACTGAACAGCCGGCGTGCTCAGCTAGTTTGCATGCATAATACACAGTGTAATATAGAGAAACATTATTAAGGAGCGATTATACATCCAGGGAATACATGATATTGTCTGACAGGTTGGTCGCCTCGAGGACTTTAATGACTTGAAATGAGTCCTTTAGACTGTACTGGTTGATTAACTGTCTCAGAGGACAATGTACCTTTACCAGCCAACGAACTAGATTGTGCTGGGGCAAATCGAGAGAATCGGCCGGAGTGACACACCGCTTTTGTTTGGTTTTGGCAACCCATACAGCTGCGGAATAACTGAACTACTATGTTTTAACCTAGTAGGAGTAGCATAAGTCATTACACGGTGAACAAGAAGCTTAGCAAGTTGACGGATAACGCAGGTCTTGACCTTAATCACATCTTTAACCTGATTCAGCCGTTCAAATTTGCTCGCCTCGTTGAATATTATGCACTTACTCGGATTTATGAATTATTACCACTCCCGCACTCTTATCCGATTTCATTACAACTACGTCCTTAGCACGTACCTCACGCAGCGAATGAAGATACCTTCTAGTAAGCGCACGTTTGCATTTATAGGTGCGGTTTTGGGCTCCTAGGTGCTATCAGTCTACTTGTTCCTAAACCAGGTCTGCTTTTCAGTGCTGTGGGCTGAAGCTCCTCGAACTGATTATAAAGGAACTTAAACCGGGCTTCAACGAATAATTCCTTTGGTATTCTAGACGCGAATTTGTAATCGAGTCCAAATGACAACGCCTCTAGATGCAATGCGTCAAGCTGGACATCAGATAAGTTCCTTACGTATTTACTGGGATCACGAAGTATCAGCTCTTGCCCCTGATCATTCGACAGCGTCTTTTTTGAGTGAAGGGTTTGATCCCGTTTCGTGTGGTCAAGCATGGCTTCGAACAAGTTGGCGAACACAATCCGACAACATTAGGACAAGCTCTTAACTACAGGAAGCAAAAGGGCGCGTGTTTCCAGCAGACCCACAAGTTTGTTTTCAGCGGTCTCCAGCGGAGCAGATACCACACGTCATAGATTAGTCCCATAGGGTTTCCGTTTGTTTTTACGCAGCAGTCTAAGGACCAAATATGGGTACCGATGTTAGAGAATACATTCTGAGAAAAACGAAATTTTCACCCGTGTGCACACAATCTTGCACTCTAGACTGTCTATACGATGAAGCAGCTTGATGGTTTTAGCAAGAATTCATCGTTTTATGAACTGGAACCAAATAATTCCCTTCAGCAGTTTGAAAAGTACGGCAAGAAGACGACAGATGGTATATGAATGCATTTCGTATAACATCTTCAGTACCAATAACAACAACCGATGTGAAACATTGCTCGACTCGAACAATCAAACTCAACACTTAGCTCAGCAACTGACATCGATCGTCAATGTACAAAAAAATAACAATTTCGGTTGATTTCATACAGGCAAACCTGGGAATTCTCCAGACTTTTACATAACCATCCCCCAGAAGCGATTGTGTAACTAGTCTTTTGATCTACTCCAGTACTCCCCGTCACCTGCCAGCCTTTTGCGAGACTAGGTTGTGAAACTTGATGAAGCTGCTTGGGTAGAACCATGCATTAGGACTCTAGTGGCCTCGCACCTGTGTCTTCCCTCTCGCGTTGAAACGCGGAAAAGTTTTTGGGGGAACAGTTCGCACCTTTCTCGTAGCTGGTTGAGCAGGAGTTCGTTGTGCTTCCAGTTTGGATGCGGGAATCCAGCGAAACGTGAAACCAAGGGGCAACCAACTGACTGTACGTTTTGGAAAAGCAGATTGCAAAAGATCAGCGTAAATACATGGCAATGCAAAAAGTGTGTATGGAAAAGTATGTACGAAGCTGTTCTTGGCTTTTTAAAAGTTTTGCTCTATTTTAATACTTTCGACATCTTTTAGCCTTTCCTGACGATATTTTAGAAGGTTTATAAGGGCATGAAAACGTGAGGAACATGATCCATGGAAAATAACAAACTTCAACGGAGTCCAAGAAACTAACCGTAGGTTTAACTTTGCTACCACGTGGATTGCCAGTATGGCAAGTACAGGTGAGATCGGATGAGGCTTTGGTTTCCGTTGGAGCGGTGCAACTGGTCTGACGTTGCAGTAATAACCGTGGTGGCGCGAACTTCAAACGTTCTTGTTACGCCAGCATCAGAGTGGGTGCCGCATGCTGGCTTTAGTCGGTCCATGTTTATCGTCTCAGTTTTCCGGATGTGATCGATGCTAAATATCTTGTAGCTTCTGCGTACGACATTGTGCGTGCTAGAATAAGGAGATTGTAGTACAAATAAACAACAGCCTGCGTGCTTATCCGTTCGTCTACGTTTGTACTCACACATTTTGCTCTGGGTTGCTAATGGTGAATTTGTGTCATGTGATGCGGTAAGTGCGGTGGGAAGTCGTCATAGTCGAAGGTTGTTAGAACTTCTGGCAAGACAAATTCACCAGGCAAACGCTTAGTGAAGCCAAAAGCTAGTCAAGATAAAGCGGTGTAAAAATCCACTTTACTCGTGTTCCTTAGGCCCGGAAAACGAGTGGAAGTGCATTGTGCCAGGATGTGCCAGATTGGGCGCGTAATGATGCGTAGATTTGCCGCTGGAATCTTGCTACCATCCCATTGTCTGCGCGGTGGTATGTAGTCGTTCGGTGGTGCTAGCAGCCAAGTACCTTGAGAAGTTTGCTGAAGAATCCGTCAACCTGTGATCCTCTATCAGTGATGACTCCACTTGGGAAACCGAAATGAGCTACCTAGCGATCAAGAAAGGCTTGTGTAACTGTCTAATTTGTACAGTCGGCTATCGGAATAGATTCCAGCCAACGTGTAAATCTGTCAACACAGGCAAGGAAATACACGAGACCTTTGCATGGAGGCAAGGCCCCGACCAGTTCGACATGGACTTGCGCCAAAAGAGAGTCAGGAGCTGCAAAGACGTTTGGTGAGCTTTCGGTGTGCCTATACACCGTGGCGCACTGAGGCTCAAGGCACGCGCGAGCCCAATTGCGGACATCGCTGGTGACGTTGGGCAAGAAGATGGGTTTGGTCACGAGCTTTTGCGAAGCATGTATGCCGAGATGTGCCGAGTTGTGTAATGAAGTAAAGAATAGTCGGCCCATTATTGTAGGAATTACGGGAGGGGATTAGTTTGTAAGACGTCACAAGGAATGATCCACTCAACTGAACTTAGTGGAACTTCGTCTAGTTGCAAAGAGTTGCTACATCGAAGCTTGACTATGTCAGGATCAACTTGCTGGGCTGTAGCCATGGCGGCAAGCTCGATGTCGGTTCCTGGTGAATTCATGGAAGAGCCATTGCGACGGGAATAAGGATGCCTGAGGCATGTCGTACTTTTGTCGTTAACCGAGGGACGTCATTTCATTGTCTAGTTTCCCGCAGGGAATACTTATCTGCAGCGCCATTGATTGCGTTGCTCAATGGACTGTGGTCAGTGAGACTGAAATGTCGACCTTCGAGGTAGTGACGCAAGTGTCGTATACCTAGGGAGATTGCTAATAGCTTCAGACCGAAGGTGCTGTAACGCGTTTCAGCAGGTTACACACGTTTCTAGGAGAAACCTAGAGATAGCCGTCGATTTTCAATGAGTTGTTTTACAACTGCACCAAAGGTAGTGTCTGATGCGCCAGTCACCAGCGAAAGTGGCGCAGTTAGGTCTAGAGGAGCGAGCATCGCTATGTTCGAGATAGCATCTTTGAGCTTCTCGAAAGACTGTATAGCGTTGTCTGAACAGTTGAAAGAGCACTGCTTACGGCGGAGCAAGTCAGTTATTAGTTGCACTCGCGTAGTTAGGAATAAAGCCTTACGAATAGTTGACCAGGACAAGGAATCGGCCAAGCTGTTTGAAGTAGTTAGGAGCAGGTTAGTCCTTCAGTGCCTGGATTTTGTCTTGTGGAACATCGATACCAGCGATGGATATCTTGTGGGCAAGAAAGCCGATAGAGCTTTGGTCAAGTTTACATTTGTTTGGACTGACAGTACCCACATGTTGAGTCAACTGTAGGAAAACCGAATCATGGTCAGAGGAGCTGGCGATGAGGAGGTCATGCAAATACGGATAAACTCGTCGAGTCCCTGTGTCACCTCATGAAGGAAACGCTGAATAGTTTGAACAGCGTTTTTGAGGCAGAAAAGCATTCTGAGGTACTCGGATAGGCCGAAAGTTGTAATGATCGCTGTTTTCAGAATGTCGTCTGGCACCCCCGATATTTGATGTTAGGCGCGAACTTCATCGATTTTGTTAAAGATTGACTTACCATCTAGCGCTGTGGTCATGTCGTGCATAGGCATATTAGGATACTTATCCGGGATGGTGACCTTCTAATTGCCCTGTATTCACCACAGGGGTGCAATCGCCGGATTTCCTTGGTTCTATGTGAAATGGTAATGTCCATGGACTCTTAAACGCGCGGATTATTCCCATTTCGAGCATCTGCTCGAATTACACCTTAGTCTGTTTCAGCTTATCCAGGGCTAATCTGCGAGCGCAAGCGGAAACGGGCCGACCCTTGGTGCAGATGTGATGCATGGCGTTTGATGTCACGGGAGGCCAATCGTTCGGAGTGCGGAAGAGCTTTGGATGTCGGTTATGAAGGTATATATATATATATATATATATATATATATATATATATATATATATATATATATGTACATATATATATATATATATATATATAAGGCTGTGAAGCTTGAGGCAGGACACGAATGGGAGTGATAGCGGCCACGTTGGTGCTGGTCCCGAAAATACTGAGCTGGTTCCGTCAGTCGATAAGCTACTTCCTTTCAGCATCGACGAAAAGCTTGATAGGTTGAAGAATATCTTTTCTATGATGGCGAGTCACGGCTGCTACTATGCAAACCCAGCAAAGGGTCCGTTAGAAGCCCAAGTTGAGCGTTAGCAACTTTTCACCGGACGTTGCGATCATTGCATCCTTAGCGTCACGTAGTCTGGTGGACGAGAACGAAGACCTCACCTGAGCTACGGAGTATGGTGCTAACCGACTCCGTTGTCTACTAGGAACTCGGTATCGAAGTCAAAGCCCTTCTGCGGATGAAGCGACTTAAGTTTTGGCCGGCGTGTCCGTCGCCATTACTAGCCTGCCGGGACATTTCCCTGCATCTCGACGAAGTCGCAACACTTGACATACTTACGACGGGCGGTACCAAAGCGTTAATAGAACTAAAAGCCAGCTTTATTGTTTCTGGAATCGGTGCATCTTGAGGGTGATTTGGATCTGCTGTGCTGATGATGGTTCATAGTGACCTGTTGGACTTGGAGGCTATGTGTCGTAACCTGTGCTTACAGAGCTTCTATGGCTGACTGTAGGCCAGGGAAAGTAGTACTCTGGGACATGACGGCTTTCACCTTGCTGGGGTCGTCCTGTGGCTGTGCTCATTTGATGACTCGGTCTGCTAACGCAGCTAGTTGCGTGAGCGAAACGGAGCTCACGATTCCAAGGATCGATGGCGTGTTTTCTAGTAGCCACTGTAGCCATAGTTCGTGGCGTAAACTTGGTGGATGAACCAAGGAGCTGCTGCATTTCTGGTATCAGGGTTCTCGTCAGCTTCACTCCCAACTGCAGATCTATGAAATGATGCTGCAGACGGAAGAAAAAGAGTGTCTCGACTAATTGGAGCGAATCGGTTATAGTGGCAATGTACAAGAAGGGCAGTCGCGCACATAGTTCTAACCGACGGGGTATTAGCGTAACGCCATTTTTGACAAACTTACTGGCCTCGGCTCTGGTTCGTCGCCTCACTGTGGAACTTTAATCTCCGATTAGGGAAGAGCAAGCCGGTTTCCGCCAAGGACTTGGCTGTGTAAACCATATATTTACTTTTCGGCAGGCGCCAGCGCGGTGCTACGCATGCCGCAAACTGACAGTAGTTTTTTTCCCCCGATTTCAAGAGTGCGTTCGATTCAGTTGATCGATGCATTCTGTTTGAAATACTTGCGCGGAAAGGCGCTCCCATGAAATATGTGAACATCCTACGTGCTCTATACTCAAACACTGCAGTTCGTGTCATAGTCTACGGTGACCTGACGGATAGCTTTCCGACCACAAGTGGCGTTCATCAGAGTTGTCCGCTTTCCTAGCTTTTGTTCAATTTCGTCGTGGATACTGTCATCGAGTGTTCCGTTGCGGTATCATACGATGTAGGTGTTGAGGTTCTTCCTCATAATAGGTTAATTGATCTGGATTACGCGGACGATATGGTCTTGCTGTTCGGTCGATGTTGCGGCGACACAATCGACCCTGAATAGCTTGTTTAGAATGGTTCCACTAATTAGTATGCACTTCACACCTTCAAAGTGCGAAGTGTTTATGCAGGACCACCAGCCACTTTATGACCCCTTGATCCTTGATAACGAGGAACTCCAGTTCGTTGATCAATTCACTTATCTTGGCAGCTGCATCAGCAATGATGGGCGCCTAGAAACTGAAGTTAGTTCAGTTATTGCAAAAGCCATCACTGCCTTCTTGAACCTGCGGCATCTTTGGCGACAGAAGGAAGGTTCCCTTCGTCTGAAATGTCGTGTTCACAAGGCCACAGCGAGGGCCGTTCTGATCTATGGTAGTGAGACTTGGCCCCTTCGGCCTGAAGATCTGAGGCGCCTTCAAGTCTTTGATCATCGTTGTCTGCGAAGCATTGCTGGTGTCGGATGGCACCACCGTACACAAACGATGTGCGTAGGCGAGTACTAGGTAATGATAGTCATGATAACTCCGTAGAACGACACATAGCACTGAATAAGTTGCGTTGGACTATGTCTGGTCAACGCTTACCAAGGAGGGTGTTGTTCACTCTACCAGGTGTAGGGTGGCGCAAGGCTCGCGGTGGACAGAAGTTGCATTGGCAACGGGAAATGAAGTCACTGACGACCAAACTGGGTGCCGATGGTCCGTCTCATCATCCGAGCTGGAGTCCACGCAACTCGCCTTGTGCTTGGCTCGAGACTTTACAGGACATGGCTCGCAGTAGACACCAGTGGCGCGTCTGCTGCCGTCTCCTAATCGGATTGCCTGTTTAAAGTGTGTTTGGTGCTAAGTTATCTGCGGGATGAAAGCTGATTATGACGCGTGGCATTGAAAGCCGCAAGGAAGCTGTCTCGCCGATGCCGCCTTATCTTTGCACGATAGCCAGCTGTTTGTGACTGTATGTTGTTGAAAAAGACGTAGACGCCTTGACCGTGAATGTTTGCTTATGGCATTAATGTTTTCAGGTAAGTCCCCCTTCTCTCCCTCGCATTGCTCTTGATTTCATAGGTCATCGTGGTTGTATGGCAGCGAAGCATCAGTTCAAATGGCTGATGTGCTGCTTGTTGTTGTTGTTGTTGTTGTTGTCTGTTTTTCAGGCAACCTTCCTCAGAGGGCACAACACATTTATCCGTGGTCACATTGACGGTCTCATAGCAGTTTGTTGTCCGACAAATGATGGTATCTCGAACCTGCGTTGCTGTCTCCTTTGGCAGATGGGATATGAGCTTGCTGTATTTAGCGTAGGCTGATGTAACTGCATGGTTATAACACTCAGCTCCTGGATGAACAAAACACAAATGAGATTCGCATTTCAAAAGGATGGTGCAGAGAGAGAGAGTAACAAAGCTAACGGGAGACACTATCTTATATGGTATATAGAACCCGTTGTTTAAAAACTGGATGCCAATAATGATACAGTATGAGAAGCCCGGAAAATATGTACTAGTAAAAAGAACGAACTCATCGAATCAAAGTTCGAAATATCCGGTCTCAAGGTTCTACTAAAACCGGCAGTACTAATTTAGCGGTCCATGTAACGATTCCAGCAGGCAATTCAATTTGCATGGAAGATTTATTCGTACAGCAAATGGTTGCCTGTTTGTCTAGGTGTACAAAGACGGTACCATTGGAGGTTGCCAACTAGGAGAAAGGAAAATGCAAGACAGGCCGCAGCAATTGCGAGTAACCGTCGAAACCAGTGCCGGGCAAAATTACAATGTCGAACCAAGCAATCGAACTCAACGACCAATTCAACAGTCCGCATTGGTCGCCTAAGTGTTCAATGAAAAAATACTTTTAGTTAACACTTTATGCTTGTAAACCGGGTACCTTCTAGCGTGCTGCAGTCTTTTAGGTCGAGTATGCCGAAATCGCCGCAGGACCAGCAAGAGAAGATGTAACTGGGTGCTTAGTGCAAATATTTTTGTCACTTCCGAACAAATAGCAGAGCATGCGTGCATCTTGCTTGTGACTCAAACAAACGTGAGGAAGATTCCAGAATTAAACCACCTAATTTTCTAATTTATAAAAGGCTGTAATTTTAGAATATTTTAGCAAAACTTACAAAGTCAAACAGAGGAATCTACAGGCCTCGACACGAACACATACCCATAATTTTCGTTTCCTTTGTTAAAGTCATGTTTCCGGTTTGCAACTGGCTCTCATTTGTTTCATTCCATCATTGTGTGTAGCAGCAAAAGGGAAATGTAGTTTTTATTGTGAACCATCCTCGGTCAGGAGGCTAGCAACTTTTGCTGCTCCCCGGTTCAAACAGTGCAATCAATCAATCTGACCTATATGACCATGTCCCATGTAACTGGTCTACTATACCTGCCATACCTGTAATCATACAACGGACAGACTCAACATCTAACACTTGATATGACCTGCATGTTCTCTGACCTCGGCCAAACGGCCGGCTGACGCACGCCGTTTAACGGCGCGGCACCCTTAACTTGTGAACCATGCAGCGGCGGTTCGTCAGCACTTGCTATAACGACAGAGATCGAAAATGTACTCTCCGGTAGCATTGAAGCATGTGCCAAACTAGTGAAAGTATAACTGATCCGTTCCCACTCTTCTAGTCATTACCAACCAAAACGTACCAGTGTTCTCACACGAAGCAAAGCAGTATAACCATGTGCCTGGCTTACTTCGGTTCTGTCCTGAGCATTAGACTAGTTAGGGCTAGTTAATATTAGTCCGATACGGTGCGTGAAACAAAGCGCGGATATCAGCGGACTGTATCCGATGGGCTACAAGAAGACGCGGACGGATGAAGCGAGACAACAGTGAACACGTGAGCGCGGGAACTTACAAGGCGGTCGAGTGTCGAGCTGGTTGTAAGGAAGATTAAAACAAGAAGGAATAATGTACAATCGGTCAACAATTAAATGGTACATGAAAGGTAGTAGTTATCATTTTGGGCGCTACAAGTCCACTTGTACAATACGTACTAGTACTATCATGTATGTACTGGGGTCTAACTGCCGAAAAGGGATTTTGTTTAGTTATACGAGTTACCCTACTGTGGGCGAAACCGCAGAAAGTGGTCGCGAGTTTCACGAGATGGTTGTAAAGCGAGAAGAAGGATCGGTACGCTTTAAAACCAATACGCGAATATATGGCCAACCTCCGATGAGTGGAGAACACCAAAAGTAACGCTAGGAACAATTTATTAAGTGGGGCGAAACGCTATCTAGTGCTAAAAATAAGGCACCGGAAGATAGCTAGCTAGGGGAATGGTGTGGTCGCTTGCGCGGAGAGCAAAGATGGCCGCGGAGCCGATGAGCGTCGCGCCGTTCGAAGGCGGATGCTATGTTGACTCAAACAAACGCGAGCAACGTTCAAACATGCGAGCGGCTAATTTGCTGTGTACATCGAGAAAATAAAATTTTATGATTTTGCAATATTTTACACAGCATGCGGCAGCAAAACATGGGAATTTTCAGGTCACTACAGTCGTAACAGAAACCCTTGACACTCAAAAAGGATATGTCGTGTTGAGCGACCGGAGCATTCTTGGATCCATTACTTTTCTCCTCTTCTACAAGGCACCGATTGATGCAACCTAACATTTACAGTTACGGCTGACTGACAGAAACCGAACCTCTCTAAAAGTTACTCTACATATGCAACAAGGGCTCTTCGAATTAATTGGACTGCGGCAACATTTGCTTCAGCAGCTTCAATCAATCAAGGAAAAGGTGCAGCAGTCACGTTGTCACCAAATGTGGAACTTACCGACAGCAAAGGTTAACTACCGCCATAGTAAGATGTACCAGTGTTTCTTAATCCTTGGTACCGAACAACGTCTTCGTAACGCCAGTTGGGTGGTTCGGATTCACCCCGTTTTAATGTAGGAGGGCTGGTTAGGTGCGAAGTTCGGAGTTAATGTCCCATCATCTTTGGATGTCATAAAGAAGTAAAAGCACGTATTCTCATTGTTATATTTTAAGGCTCCCACGAATAATCACCGAAGAACATGAAAAGAAGCATTATGATGATAAAGCTTCTTTTAGCTAGTCAGCTTCAAACTTCTATGGTTGATGATGAGTTGGGTGGAGGCTATTAGGTATTGGTCGATATTGCAGGTGGGAATGTCATCTGAGCAGATGGTACCCTACTGGTGTCTTGTACTTGTCGAAATGCGTGATGGTCCTACACCAGCAAATAGTTCGGCGGAGGTGCCCCAGGACTTGGTGGGCTTTCGCCT
Source organism: Dicrocoelium dendriticum (assembly GCA_944474145.2). Taxonomy (NCBI): domain Eukaryota; kingdom Metazoa; phylum Platyhelminthes; class Trematoda; order Plagiorchiida; family Dicrocoeliidae; genus Dicrocoelium; species Dicrocoelium dendriticum. Next base: position 111,815,793 of record OX104063.1, on the reverse strand, counting down.
GGCAAGCATTCTCCCCATAAAAAGCCACAAGCTTCCGCTTATCAGCACTGAAACGTGCCGGTTTTGCCTCGCCACTAACTAAAGTCACGGTTCGATGGGTATCCGGATAATCCTATCTAACTCACAGGCAGCAATCATGTATTCTCACATGTGCTACGCGATCAAACAGTCAAGAATGCAGCGGCGCATTTACAACTAAAAGCTACACAGCTAAACACACATTTACGCTGAGGCTGGTG